>JASKMD010000024.1:7165555-7330931 GCA_030144725.1 Haematococcus lacustris | reverse complement strand
TGCTGCTGCTGCTGCTGCTGCTGCTGCTGCTGCTGCTGCTGCTGCTGCTGCTGCTGCTGCTGCTGCTGCTGCTGCTGCTGCTGCTGCTGCTGCTGCTGCTGCTGCTGCTGCTGCTGCTGCTGCTGCTGCTGCTGCTGCTGCTGCTGCTGCTGCTGCTGCTGCTGCTGCTGCTGCTGCTGCTGCTGCTGCTGCTGCTGCTGCTGCTGCTGCTGCTGCTGCTGCTGCTGCTGCTGCTGCTGCTGCTGCTGCTGCTGCTGCTGCTGCTGCTGCTGCTGCTGCTGCTGCTGCTGCTGCTGCTGCTGCTGCTGCTGCTGCTGCTGCTGCTGCTGCTGCTGCTGCTGCTGCTGCTGCTGCTGCTGCTGCTGCTTGCTGCTGCTGCTGCTGCTGCTGCTGCTGCTGCTGCTGCTGCTGCTGCTGCTGCTGCTGCTGCTGCTGCTGCTGCTGCTGCTGCTGCTGCTGCTGCTGCTGCTGCTGCTGCTGCTGCTGCTGCTGCTGCTGCTGCTGCTGCTGCTGCTGCTGCTGCTGCTGCTGCTGCTGCTGCTGCTGCTGCTGCTGCTGCTGCTGCTGCTGCTGCTGCTGCTGCTGCTGCTGCTGCTGCTGCTGCTGCTGCTGCTGCTGCTGCTGCTGCTGCTGCTGCTGCTGCTGCTGCTGCTGCTGCTGCTGCTGCTGCTGCTGCTGCTGCTGCTGCTGCTGCTGCTGCTGCTGCTGCTGCTGCTGCTGCTGCTGCTGCTGCTGCTGCTGCTGCTGCTGCTGCTGCTGCTGCTGCTGCTGCTGCTGCTGCTGCTGCTGCTGCTGCTGCTGCTGCTGCTGCTGCTGCTGCTGCTGCTGCTGCTGCTGCTGCTGCTGCTGCTGCTGCTGCTGCTGCTGCTGCTGCTGCTGCTGCTGCTGCTGCTGCTGCTGTGCTGCTGCTGCTGCTGCTGCTGCTGCTGCTGCTGCTGCTGCTGCTGCTGCTGCTGCTGCTGCTGCTGCTGCTGCTGTGCTGCTGCTGCTGCTGCTGCTGCTGCTGCTGCTGCTGCTGCTGCTGCTGCTGCTGCTGCTGCTGCTGCTGCTGCTGCTGCTGCTGTGCTGCTGCTGCTGCTGCTGCTGCTGCTGCTGCTGCTGCTGCTGCTGCTGCTGCTGCTGCTGCTGCTGCTGCTGCTGCTGCTGCTGCTGCTGGCTGCTGCTGCTGCTGCTGCTGCTGCTGCTGCTGCTGCTGTGCTGCTGCTGCTGCTGCTGCTGCTGCTGCTGCTGCTGCTGCTGCTGCTGCTGCTGCTGCTGCTGCTGCTGCTGCTGCTGCTGCTGCTGCTGCTGCTGCTGCTGCTGCTGCTGCTGCTGTGCTGGCTGCTGCTGCTGCTGCTGCTGCTGCTGCTGCTGCTGCTGCTGCTGTGCTGCTGCTGCTGCTGCTGCTGCTGCTGCTGCTGCTGCTGCTGCTGCTGCTGCTGCTGCTGCTGCTGCTGCTGCTGCTGCTGCTGCTGCTGCTGTGTGCTGCTGCTGCTGCTGCTGCTGCTGCTGCTGCTGCTGCTGTGCTGCTGCTGCTGCTGCTGCTGCTGCTGCTGCTGCTGCTGCTGCTGCTGCTGCTGCTGCTGCTGCTGCTGCTGCTGTGCTGCTGCTGCTGCTGCTGCTGCTGCTGCTGTGCTGCTGCTGCTGCTGCTGCTGCTGCTGCTGCTGCTGCTGCTGCTGCTGCTGCTGCTGCTGCTGCTGCTGCTGCTGCTGCTGCTGCTGCTGCTGCTGCTGCTGCTGTGCTGCTGCTGCTGCTGCTGCTGCTGCTGCTGCTGCTGCTGCTGCTGCTGCTGCTGCTGGCTGCTGCTGCTGCTGCTGCTGCTGCTGCTGCTGCTGCTGCTGCTGCTGCTGCTGCTGCTGCTGCTGCTCTGTGCTGCTGCTGCTGCTGCTGCTGCTGCTGGCTGCTGCTGCTGCTGCTGCTGCTGCTTGCTGCTGCTGCTGCTGCTGCTGCTGCTGCTGCTGCTGCTGCTAGCTGCTGCTGCTGCTGCTGCTGCTGCTGCTGCTGCTGCTGCTGCTGCTGCTGCTGCTGCTGCTGCTGCTGCTGCTGCTGCTGCTGCTGCTGCTGCTGCTGCTGCTGGCTGCTGCTGCTGCTGCTGCTGCTGCTGCTGCTGCTGCTGCTGCTGCTGCTGGCTGCTGCTGCTGCTGCTGCTGTGCTGCTGCTGCTGTGCTGCTGCTGCTGCTGCTGCTGCTGCTGCTGCTGCTGCTGCTGCTGCTGCTGCTGCTGCTGCTGCTGCTGCTGCTGCTGCTGCTGCTGCTGCTGCTGCTGCTGCTGCTGCTGCTGCTGCTGCTGGCTGCTGCTGCTGCTGCTGCTGCTGCTGCTGCTGCTGCTGCTGCTGCTGCTGCTGCTGCTGCTGCTGCTGCTGCTGCTGCTGCTGCTGCTGCTGCTGTGCTGCTGCTGCTGCTGCTGCTGCTGCTGCTGCTGCTGCTGCTGCTGCTGCTGCTGCTGCTGCTGCTGGCTGCTGCTGCTGCTGCTGCTGCTGGCTGCTGCTGCTGCTGCTGCTGCTGCTGCTGCTGCTGCTGCTGCTGCTGCTGCTGCTGCTGCTGCTGCTGCTGCTGCTGCTGCTGCTGGCTGCTGCTGCTGCTGCTGGCTGCTGCTGCTGCTGCTGCTGCTGGCTGCTGCTGCTGCTGCTGCTGCTGCTGCTGCTGCTGCTGCTGGCTGCTGCTGCTGCTGCTGCTGCTGCTGCTGCTGCTGCTGCTGCTGCTGCTGCTGCTGCTGCTGCTGCTGCTGCTGCTGCTGCTGCTGCTGCTGCTGCTGCTGCTGCTGCTGCTGCTGCTGCTGCTGCTGCTGCTGCTGCTGCTGCTGCTGCTGCTGCTGCTGCTGCTGCTGCTGCTGCTGCTGCTGCTGCTGCTGCTGCTGCTGCTGCTGCTGCTGCTGCTGCTGCTGCTGCTGCTGCTGCTGCTGCTGCTGCTGCTGCTGCTGCTGCTGCTGCTGCTGCTGCTGCTGCTGCTGCTGCTGCTGCTGCTGCTGCTGCTGCTGCTGCTGCTGCTGCTGCTGCTGCTGCTGCTGCTGCTGCTGCTGCTGCTGCTGCTGCTGCTGCTGCTGCTGCTGCTGCTGCTGCTGCTGCTGCTGCTGCTGCTGCTGCTGCTGCTGCTGCTGCTGCTGCTGCTGCTGCTGCTGCTGCTGCTGCTGCTGCTGCTGCTGCTGCTGCTGCTGCTGCTGCTGCTGCTGCTGCTGCTGCTGCTGCTGCTGCTGCTGCTGCTGCTGCTGCTGCTGCTGCTGCTGCTGCTGCTGCTGCTGCTGCTGCTGCTGCTGCTGCTGCTGCTGCTGCTGCTGCTGCTGCTGCTGCTGCTGCTGCTGCTGCTGCTGCTGCTGCTGCTGCTGCTGCTGCTGCTGCTGCTGCTGCTGCTGCTGCTGCTGCTGCTGCTGCTGCTGCTGCTGCTGCTGCTGCTGCTGCTGCTGCTGCTGCTGCTGCTGCTGCTGCTGCTGCTGCTGCTGCTGCTGCTGCTGCTGCTGCTGCTGCTGCTGCTGCTGCTGCTGCTGCTGCTGCTGCTGCTGCTGCTGCTGCTGCTGCTGCTGCTGCTGCTGCTGCTGCTGCTGCTGCGGCTGGCGATCCACGCACTGTTGTGGTGTGATCTGCGCACCAGTGATTTTAAATGCGTAATACGTAACGATCGGAACCAGAAGGCCCTAGGCCTTTCCTAGGCCTAGCTTTCGTTACCAAACGGACCCTTGCGTTGGTTGGCCTCGGCTCCTTCGCAACCGCAAAATGTCTTTTTGTGTACAATATTTGTACAGAAAGATTTTTGGCATAAGATAATGTTGCGAAACTTGTTTTTCGGTACCAGTCATAACCAACTGCGTAACCATCCATGTGATGGTCCTTGACCCTTCGTGGCCAGCATCAGCTTGGCTGTTTTGGAAAAAACATCACTGCTGCGCACCTGCCCTCCTCCAGAGCAAGCTGGGTGAGGACGGTGAGAAGCTGGTGCACCTCCCTAGCGACTACCTGGCTCAGGTGGAGCAGCTGCTGATGGCCCGCCGCAACGAGTACAGCGCTCTGCAGGGCTGGCTAGGGCCCCGCCGCTTTGAAGGTACCTGCCAAACCCACCCGGTTAGGTTTATGGTGAGGGTTACTAATAGGGATAGCGTTATTACTGTAGTGATACGCCTTGTTGGTGATACGCTGATTTGGTTAAATGCTCAAACAATTGGCTCAAACAATGCTCATGCTCAAACAATTGGTGATACAATTTGGTGACGAAATCTACATAAAAAAAATATAAGGGGGCAAGATGGAAAATGTGCTCGGAATGGCCTGCAAACGCGCGCATAGACTCCTCTAATCAGAGCCACCTACCATACAAGAAGACAGCCCCAGCTCTGCACTGGGCAGTGAGATTCACTTTCGATTGGCGACTTTTTGAGACGAATAATTACGTTTCAGCTGCGATCATGGCTCGGCGCGTGGTGGCGCCAGTGCGCGGAATGAAATATAACATCACGCAGGTTGGCCCATCAATTTGAATGAAATGAACATAGCGCAGGTTGGTTCATCAATTTGAACTGACAGCCGCAGTCCAGGGACTGGGCTGCACCTCACGGATGCGGCGCTTGGCCGTGGCGTGGGTGGCGTGCACTTTGCGCACTGCCTATGCGCACTGCCTATGCGTGCACTTTGCGCACTGCCTATGCGGTAAAACATGCTCAGCCTCTGCTTCAGCGCAAGGGAGCCTCACGTCCCCAATGCACCTGATGGCAGGTGTCTAGCCCCGAAAAGCAGCCAGGCGAGCAGCAGGGGCAGCAACAGCAGGGGCAGCAGCTGCAGGGGCGGCAGGGGCAGCAGCAGCGGCAGCAGCAGTAGTAGGCAGCAGGCAACAGCAGGGGCAGGAGCAGCAGGGGCAGCAGCAGCTGGGGCAGCAGCAGCGGCATCATCACCAGCAGCAGTAGGGGCAGCAGTAGCAGGGGCAGCAGCAGCAGGGGCAGCAACAAGAGGGGCAGCAGGGGCAGCAGAAGGCAGCAGCAGGCAGCGGTAGGCAGCAGGCAACAGCAGGGGCCGGAGCAGCAGGGGCAGCAGCAGCAGGGGCAGCAGCAACAGGGGAAGCTGGGGCAGCAGCAGCTGCGGCATCAGCGGCAGCGGCGGCGGCGGCAGCAGCAGGGGCAGCAGGGGCAGGGACAGCAGCAGCAGCGGCGGCGGCGGCAGCAGTAGCGGCAGCAGCAGCGGCATCCTCACCAGCAGCAGCAGGGGCAGCAGTAGCAGGGGCAGCAACAGCAGGGGCAGCAGCAGCAGCAGCAGGGGCAGCAGAAGGCAGCAGTAGGCAGCGGTAGGCAGCAGGCAACAGCAGGGGCAGGAGCAGCAAGGGCAGCAGCAGCATGGGCAGCAGCAGCTGGGGCTGCAGCAGCAGGGGCAGCAGTAGCAGGGGCAGCAGCAGCAGGGGCAGCAGCAGCAGGGGCAGCAGTAACAGGGGCAGCAGCAGCAGCAGCAGGGGCAGCAGCAGCAGGGGCAGCAGCAACAGGGGCGGCAGCAGCAGGGGCAGCAGCAGCAGCAGTAGCAGGGGCAGCAGTAGCAGCAGGGGCAGCAGCAGCAGGGGCAGCAGGGGCAGGGGCGGCAGGGGCAGTAGGGGTAGCAGCAGCAGGGGCAGCAGGAGCAGCAGGGGCAGCAGGGGCTGCAGCGGCAGCGGCAGCAGCGGCATCAGCGGCATCAGCGGCAGTGGCATCAGCGGCAGCGGCGGCGGCGGCAGCAGCAGCGGCATCATCACCAGCAGCAGCAGCAGGGGCAGCAGCAGCGGCATCATCATCAGCAGCAGCAGGGGTAGCAGTAGCAGGGGCAGAAGCAGCAGGGGCAGAAGCATTGGTAGCAGTAGCAGGGGCAGCAGCAGCAGGGGCAGCAGTCAACCGACAACCAACATGGCATGATGGCGTAACAACATATTGGCATGATGGCACGACAACATATTGGCATAACGACATGTTGGCACAACATTAACTTTGCTTTACTACTGCTTCGCTGTTGATGCTATGAACATGTTGCATTGGGCCTTGAACAGGTTGTAGCTTTACGGCCGTCCCAGCCACGCATTGCAGCCATGTCTTTCTGTCCGTCCGATGTGGGACGGGCCTACTGTACTAGTGATTTGGTAAAATCACCAACAAGGCGTATCACTACGGTACCAGGGTTAGGGTTATAATCAGTAGTACTGTAAACAACCGCCATACTGACATGCCTTTGTGAGTTTGCCCTTTGACGCTGGGCACGCTGAACATGGCGCCATGCAAGCATGAAGGGCACCCCCTGCCAAATATGCCTAGTGAGCTGAGTATAGCACAACCTGCAGTGCTGTGCTGCCTGGCTAGGCATGCTCCCCCGGTAAGGCTGGCGCCTTGTGCTGCCTCTGGCTGCAGCTCTACCCATCAACAACCTGCCAGACAGCCATGAAGACCCCAAGGTGAGCTCCAGGGGGCCTCTTCTCACTCCCTTGCTACCTTTAGTGCTACCCACCCTTAAAGCTGGCTAAGTAGAGACACAGGGGCAACAGGGCATCAGTAGAGCAACAGTGGCAGCGGCGGCAGCGACAACAGCAGCGGCAGCAGCAGTGGCAGCGGCGGCGGCAGCGAGGGTGGCAGCAGCCGCAGCAGCGGCAGTGGCAGCAGCGGCAGAGGCAGTCATAGCGGAGGCAGCACCCAGTGGAATTGAGACGGTGTTGGTGCACCCCGGCTTGGCAACCCTGCCCAGTGCTGCACCTGTTGCCCCGACACTCTCCACTCACTGCACTGTGCAGGTGGCTGAGGGGCTTCACCGGATCCGCCAGTTGGACGCCAAGCTGGCACAGGCGGAGGCGTCAGCCATCATCGCAGCGCGCGAGGCTGACCCTGAGCGGTGGGCTGAGCAGGAGAAGGCGCGCCTTGCCAGGCGGGCCCAGGCAGTGGAGACAGCCCTCAAGTAAGCCGTGGTCAAGTAAGCCGTGGTCAAGTAAGCCGTGGTCAAGTAAGCTGTGGTCAAGTAAGCTGTGGTCAAGTAAGCTGTGGTCGAGTATGCTGTCGTCAAGTAGGCACAGGGGCTCAGCATGGGTGCATGTGCATGCAGTGGCCATACACAACAAGCAGGCCATTCTGAAGAGGTTCTCCTGGAGAACACAGCCAAGCCCGGTAGCTCGATGCTTAGATCCACAAACAGTGGGAGTCGACCAAGAGTGTTACAGCACCACTTAGCTATCAATGTGTTAGCAAAGCGTGACAGGTGTGATGGCAGGTGTGATGGCACACGATTGCAGGCGTGAGCGGACGAAGCGGATGCGTTCAGCCCAGCTGGTGCGGGCGGTGGCAGCCTCCCAGATTATGCCCGGGGCCATGCGGGCCTCCTATGCTCCGTCACACACCAGTGGTCTCAGCCTGTTCCCGCAAAGCAGCTACCAGCTACGGTGAGCCGGCGCAAGCACGACGCAGGACCCCTCCCGCAACCAGTCGCACAGCCGCTTGCCTTGATGTTTATGCTTGTTTACTAGGCTGCTGATCAACATTGAGCAGCTGCATAGCAAAGTTTGCAGAGGGCAACACACTTCTTGGGCTATGGGCCAAAGACTGTGGTCAGTATTCACATATGACAAGGGTTTGCACGTTTGCATACAGACACATTTGATGAATAGGGTTACATGCGCTTAAACATGCGAATTCAGGGCCAGGTTCAGTACCTGTGCCTCCACTTGCCTGCTTGCCTGCCTGCTCGCCTGCTTATCCTTCTTTAGCTTCCTTGCCTGCTGCCCTGCATCGCAGCTGTTTTCAGCTGCGCCCAGAGGACGAGGCTCTGGTAGAGGCTGTGCTTCAGCGTGACGATGACGAGGCAGAGCAGCCCACCGCCAACCCATTCCTGCTGGACAACTCCATCAGCCTGCCAGTGGACCACCCCAGCAGGCCTTGGACAGCCCACCCAAGCCAGTGGGCAGGCTCCGTCAGCCTCAGCCTCAATGGGTCTCACGCAGCGGAGCTCACACATGTCCTGCAGCCACCCACCTTCACCACGCAACCCAGTACTGGAGAAGCAGGGTCTTCGCCAGACCCACCTACAGAGGATGGCACAGCTTCCAGTCAAGCACAGCGTCTGGGTCAGCCTGGCGTGACAGGCGAAGTGGAGCAGCCGGTCCATCAGACCACTCCTCTTGTGGAGGCAGAGGTCGACCTCGCGGTCGGTCTGGCCGCGCACACGTTCGCACTGATGCGCGCTCGCCAGGCCGCGGTGGCTGGACTGCCATTGGGCGTCATCAACGCCCGCTTGGACGAGTTTGTGCACGAGCACTGCTGGGACGCGGACGGGAGCCTCGCCGACTTTTCGTCGGTCGCTTCCTCCCTGCCGAAGCCACTGCTACCCAGCCCTGGCCCGCATCGTCTCAGCAGCACGTCGGTGCTGGCAGGTGGGGTGCAAGAGTCGTTGGTAGCCACCTCGTCGGGCAACAAGCCAGTCAGTGCGGCTGCGGGATCGGTGGGAGGGCAGTCTGGCTCGCCTCGGGGCCAGTCTGCTGCCTACACAGCCAGCGGCAAGCGCGACTACCTGCGAGAGGAGCGGGAGGCGAAGGAACTGGCTGCCAGGTGGGTCCATGTGGCATCTGTGATTCTGGCTAGCCACTTTGGGCAGGATGGGGCAACAGCTCTGGCAGCAGCGAACGCAGCAGTCATATCGGACTGATGCGTTCAGCCACTAACAATTAGGCACGTGGTTCGGCTGGGTGTTTGCAGGGAGGTTGACCTGGACGCACGCATCAGAGCGTTCAAGACGTCGGACCCTGCAGGTGTGCGCCTCAGCGCAGACCAGGTGGCATCATTAGTGGCGGAGTGCCGGCATATGGCAGAACTAGCCCAGCAGCGCAAAGCAGCAGCAGCGGCTGCGGCCATGCCAGGGGGCGTAGCAACAGCTCTGCAGCAGGACGGGACGGGACCGGCAACAGGCCTGGACCAGGTGAAGCCAGGGGCGTGAAAGGGCCCTCTGTAAGCCTGTCTTGCCATGGAGGTATGCCATTTGCATCATGTTGAATGGCTTTGGGACCTGCTTTGGGACCTGCTTCGAGCCTGGGACCTGCTTCGAGCCTGCTTCGATCTGTAGACATCAATGTATAGACACTTGAGTTCCCTCAACTATTGGCCTGCATTTGTAGATCACTCATCTCCGACCCGTCGACTCCCCTGTTGCCCTAGGGCCACCGCGTCCCTTTGCACTCAATCCATGCAACCTCACGACGGTGATCCCCCGCTACTTTGACCGGCGGTGGCCCTGACATTGACCCTGACCCTGGCCCTGCCTGGGGTTGCACCATCACCATTGTCACCAACACCGGTACCGCCACCGCTACAATCACGCTGCCACCACCGCCGTCACCAACAGTCGTGTGACCTCAACTGTGAACAAGCCCCAACTCTGTGCGAGATGGTTGAGCGGCAAACCCCCGCCTGGTGCGCCCAGGCTGGAGCCAGTACCGTAATCTGTAGGGCGCGACCGGACTTGTTAAATGTTCATGTTAAACCGTTTGTTAAAGTTGACCGCTTGACCCTGGTCGTTCTGGGCGCGACACGGCAATCACTATGCAGGCAGAAGTGGCCAGTGAGACGCACTCCCAGGGTAGCAAAACGGGTTGCGCCCTACTGGCCAGCCACACACACACACACACTACAGAGTGAACATGTCTCAGTTTTGAATTGCACTCTTGCGAGTGTAGTAAGCTGTACACTTCGTTAGCAGACCCTGATGTCTTACCGACTCTGGTGCTAGGCCAGGTAGCAAAGATGTCGATTCCCAACATCCCGTCGGTTGCGGCTGTGCTAAAGCAAGACAACATACGCAGCGCAACAGGTTTCGGGAGCCTGGGTGACTACATCGCCTCTGGGTTCTTCTCTGCCCAAGGTGCGCTCAAGTTGGAGATGAAGACGCTCATTGTGATGCGCTGTTCGCCGCCACGTAGCAGTAACCCTGTCGGTACCCTGTTGACTCACGCAGACAAGTGGCTCACCTACCCCCGCCTCGTTGCACGGAGGTTCTTCAAGACTAAAAGCTTGCAAGGAATGAAGGTGCGCCCAGGTTGGTACGTGGCAACTGATATTTACCCGCCCGGGAGGGAGGGCGGACATTTCCGATGTACTGCTGCAGCATGCCAAGTCAGTTGCCGATGGTAGCCGCTCGCACGATGTTGTAGGAAGACATCAAAGAGGTCTCTGGGCAAGAGCTGAAGAAAACTTTGACATCACTTGACTTAACATGTCTAGGCGTGGGCTTCATGTGCGGAGCAGGTACAGCGTTTGCGAGAGCTCCTCAATAGTGGTATGCTTCACCTTGCTCACTGCTCAGCATTTGTAAGCTGTCACAGATCAGAACACATACTGTCACCGCCTAGGGTGCGGGCTAGCTTGATGCACATGCTGCCCAAGTGGGGTATGCAAACTTCCTATCTAACATGAGACATGCATCCCAGGCATGTGCTGCCAGTCCAGGCTGCCTGTAGAGCTGTGGCCCTGGTGCTTCAACTCCCTGCCGGAGCTGGGTGGCTTGGCTGCATGTCCGTGTGGTGGCTGCAGGCATCTTTGTGTCCCCAGGCTACATTGCAGGCGCCTTGACGGTCAGTTGCTTCCTGCGCCAGCCTTGCAATGGTAGCCTTGCCCCAAGCATGCTGGTGGTGCAGAGGAGTTGAGCACACTGTGAAGTTCAGGCTGAGGCTGGAACACAGCCTACCACCTTGGTGCCTGTTTCTAGCCATTCAGGCTGCAGCAAGTCATGAGCATCGCTGCCACAGTCACAGCTGCAGCCACAGATTCACTACAGTCTGTACAGGGTACCCTTCTCTACTGCTGTGGTGGCTGCTGCCGCGGCTGCTGTGCTTCACTGTCACTTGTATTCATCCTGCTGGATACCCCTGCAGGGCCCAGCCTTGTTTGTCAGCTACCTGGTGGCATCGCTGTCAGCCTTCTTGTCGTCCTTTTGCTATGCGGAGTTCACCGTCAGCATTCCCATGGCTGGGGCCGCCTATAACTACATGTGAGTGCAGGCCTCAGGCCCCTCACCCAGCTTTCACACATTGGGCCTGGCGCCCTTGGAGCAGCATCGCCCTCACACTAGTGATGCGTGTGTGCCTGCAGCTACCATACCCTGGGAGAGGTCATCGCCTGGGTCACGGTAAAGCACCCTGCCCCTGCCCCTGCCGCTGCCCTTGACCCTGCCCCTGCCGCTGCCCTTGACCATGCCCCACGGCCTGATCCACAGTGTATAAGGGACTTGATGTGTTTCAATGCAATGATCCCATTCCCGCTGTGTCTCTCTGCTGCGCAGGTGTCCAACCTCATCCTGGAATATATTCTTAGCAATGGTAAGTGGGATGGTTACGCTCTCGCGACTTACAGTTGGACATGGATTGTTGTACACTACCTACTCGGGGGTGGTTACAGCATATCAGTGCTGGCGATATGTTGGCAACCATGCAGCGAATAATCAGAATTGCACTGCATGCCCACATGCTCATGATGTCTATACAGGATCCTTGTGGCGCACTGTCCTGAGCAAGGGCACAGCCCCACCACCTACATACCTACGATCTAGCTATGATGCCTTCTTGTCAGTACTGCATGCCCACAAGGCTATGATGCCTATGCATGATCTGTGCAGAACACTCTCCAGGACCAGGGCACAGCACCACTAGCCTCATGCACGCCCTCATGACTCTGCTGCCACCCCGGTGCTTTCCTTGCCCCTCCCAAGCTGCTGACTGTAAGGCAGCTGCTATGATTAGGCAGCTGCTGCCTGATGCCACCACCTGATGTCTCCTGTTGTGGCTGCTGCCCACCTGCAGCTGCTGCTATCAGAGGCTTCGCTCCCTACCTGGCCATCCTGTTTAACAGACCCTCCACGTTTTTCATCAAGAGCTGGAACGGGTACCAGCTGGATGGTAGGAGCCACACTGAACAATAGCATGGCAGCAACTGCAGCACGCTCAGCAACGGCATGGCAGCAACAGCAGCGCACCCAGCAACAGCAACGCCCTGAGCAACAGCATGGCAGCACACCCAACAGCAGTATTAGGGTCACACATCCAGACCCTCCACAGCCCGAGCTTGCCCACCTAGGGCCAGCCTCTATCAGCTGCACATGCTTGTGCTACCACCAAGCCGTGCTGTTTGCCATGCGCAGGGTGGGCATGTGGTGTGACCCTCTTTGTTACTGGCATGTTGTGCTACGGCATCAAAGAGAGCGCCACTGCCAACACCAGTAGGTGGTTGCCTGCTGCACTTGCTGCTAAGCGCTGCCTGGCTGTTTTTAATTGTTCAAGGTTAGTTTGGGTACATGCCATGTCAAGTCGTGTAGTGTGGCTGGCAGCTGGGCTGGGGTGGCTGATGCAGTGCGGCAGAGGGCAAGCCCTCAGGAGGGCAGGGACCTTTCCTGGCAGCCTGTAGCACAGTAGTATGTGTGCCCTAGGCAAAGCTGAAGCTGTTGCTTACATCAGAGCATGTGTTTCATGCCAACATCGATCGCCCGACTCTCGCAAGGGGGAGGGGTAGGAAGTAGGTATTGGTACCGGATGCTTGTCTCAGGTAAACAGTTCGAATTACAGATAACTCAGCCCCTGCGCATTAGTAGGGGAATAATGTACCTGGGATAGGTAGTACCCAGAGACCCTGTAGCCCTGGTGAGACTGCAGTGTGGTACTTTGTTCGGTAGCCCTCGTGCAGTGTGGCTAGTTGTGCGTGTATGGCTAATGGTGTGAGTAGTGAGCTACCCACCAGATATCCTATTGCCTCCATGGGCACAGGGCTCTGCCAGTAGTAGCCTTTGAGCTCCCTCTGGCACAGGGCATTGTCAGTAGGACTCTTGCCAGATGCAAGGCTTGCAGGTCTAAACCCACACCTTCCTCACACATGCAGAATACCATGCCATGCAGAGGCCATACCTAGATGACAAAGACGCATGCAGGTACTTAGCCTTACCTAGTTGACCATACGCAGGAATGTGAAGGGTGTAGTTTGCTCAGGCGACGTCAGGCAGGAGATTGCCAAGTGCTTCTGTCCTATGGGCGCAAACAAGCTGCTGCCTGCGCTTGCTGCAGTCATCACCATCGTTCATGTGGCGATCATGTTCTTCATCATCATCGCTGGACTTACCAAGTCTAACCGTGCCAACTTCAGCCCCTTCATCAGAAAAGGCTCCAGCTGGTGCGGGCTGTCAGTACTTACTTGGTGCAGGGCAGTTAGGCGGGCAAGTCACTCAGCTGTATTTGAAAGGTGAGTGGGAGGTGAGTAATGACGTGGTCACACTTTCACTGTATGATATGATGGTATGGTCACCTTGCCACGTGCATGCCAACTGACAACACTGACAACAGCCTTGTATGTAAGCACTTCCTCGCACTGCCAATACTTGCTCAGCCCACCACCTCCACACCTCCACCATTGGCCCTTGCCGTCTTTTGAGCCTCCTCCTACCTCTGGACCTGATGTGTTGCTGCAGGAAGAGCATCTTCAACGGCGCTGCTGTCTCCTTCTTCTCCTTCATTGGTGCGCAAGCTAGTAGGCTGCCAGGCTGGTAGGCAGTGCACACCTGGCCTGACTGGAAATAGGGCCCTGCTGGCAGCACCTGGCCAGGCCTACAGCATGCGACCACCATAGCATCCAGTGTCTGACAGCGGGCTGAGCTGCACTGAGCTGGTGCCGCGGAGGAGCTGAGCGGCTGTGTGGGCATTGCTGGCTGCAGGGTTTGACGCCATCGCCACCACAGCTGAGGAGATGAAGGACCCCGCAAGGTAAGGGCTGCGGAGCGGGACCCGCTTAGTGCTCAGGGGTGCATGGCCATCATTGGCAGCATCAGTCGCCATAATGGGAAGTGTGCTGGTATGCATGCAGGGACATGCCTATTGGCATCCTGGGCGCCATGAGCATTGTCACTGTCATCTACGCTCTGGTAAGGGCATCTGGCAAGGGAGCAAGGGCATGTGGCCAAGAGGGGAAGTGCTACTATCTAATAGACATTGACATAGTCATACACATGCACAGAAAAGCACCTGCGCTTGATCACGTCAGGGGTGACGTACAACGCTACAACTGTTTTGCATGCAACTGCTATGGCACAGCCATCCTTGGCCGGGCTTGCGTGTTCTACTGTCAGTGCTCATCTCTCAAAGTCTGTGTGTGGCTCGCTTACTCTGAGTGATTGTGCCACTGGGCGCTACGCTTTTGGGTTTGTTTGTGCTTATCCAAGCGACTTGTGAGCTCCACGGGTTCTTTTCACGGTTGCTTTTCACGGCTCTTATAGTACACTCTATAGCTAATGGTAAGCATGCACCCCTCTCGGTATTGACCCATGCAGCCAAGGCCCCGTGCCCACTGATGCCATGCATTAGGTGCTTGTGCGCGCAGATGTGCGTCACGCTGTCCCTCATGGTCCCTAATGGTGGTGAGCCCAGCAGGCAGGCAGGCACTGTGCAGCTGCAGCCCCAGCTGCAGAACCTGCACAACCAGTCCCACTGACCTGCAGCAGCGACAGCAGCAGGCCGAGCCTGGTGGTATGACGTCACACCTAGCCATCGCAGCTGTTTGGGTGATGTGTTGGTGGGTCTCTTTGGTACCTTTTGGATCCCTTCCTGCACCTGCATTACCCTGATCACCCTAACCCACCAACCAAGGTTTTCCCTAGCTTTTCCACTACTTGTCCCCCTGCCCCTGCTCCTGTTTGTGTGCTACACAGACATAGACCAGGGAGCTGCCTTTGCTGCTGCCTTTGACTACGTGGGCATGCAATGGGCCAAGTGGGTGACTCCTCGCCATCCACTTTACTTGCCAGGCCCATCACCATCTGCTGCTGCCGCCACCACTGCCACTGCCGCCGCTGCTGTTGTTGATGCCGCCGCCTGCCATTGCCACCGTCGCTGCTGTTGCTGCTCACAATCACCACCATCACCAACTCCATGCCATGTCCATTTGGTAATTGTAGCGCGCTAAACTTGGTGTCTGCGACCAGCCCGCAGGTACATTGTGTGCATTGGAGCGCTGCTGGGCATCTTCACCACCACCCTCATCGGCGTCCTGGGCTCAAGTAAGTGCTGCAGCCCCCTCAGCTGCACCACCACCTCCCCTACCCTACGCCTCTATCCTGATCAGACATGCCACCCTATCACATGCATGGACCTCATGCGCTCGGCTGCATGGCCGCATGGCTCTGAATGGAGGAGGAGGGGGAGCACCCCACCTCAGTACCAGACATACCCCTTTCCATTACGATGTCTATGACTTGACGCAAAGAGAGCTTCGTTTAGATTTAGCAAGATGTTTTGGACGACTGGGCAGCCACACCTGGCAGGGTTGGCTCCTTGGCTGCTGCCATCTTCTGACCTCATCCACACCCTGCATGTCCGCTGCCTTGGCTGCTGCCACGCTATTGACCTGGCCCTGACGCTGGCTGCCTGCTGCCCTGCCCCTGCAGCCCGCATCCTAGTGGGTTGCTGCCGTGAACGCATGCTTCCTCCCTTCATTGCCTGGGTTGGGGACAAGCGGCACAGCCCTTACATCGCCACCATCATCATCGGAGGCTGCAGGTATTCATGCCACACGGCGTGCGTTGTTATGTGTACACATGCAATGTCGTGCATGCACACCTGCTCTTGTTCAAGTAGCAAGATGCATTGCCATCAATGCCCTGCTGGCTAGTCCTTCTAGCAGGCTTATTTCAGGCAGCTCAAGCTGCCCTACGTAAGTGTGAGCAGGTGTGGCCCATCTGACTGAGTGATCTGCCTCATGTCTGCCTGTCGCCAGCACTATCAGCTGTACTGGTACTGCTTCCTCGCAGCCTCATTGCATGCGCTCCTACCCACTGCTGCTGCTCAGCTGTGTCCTGTGTGCCCCATGCTTGCAGCGCTGGCACACCTGCTCTAGTTCAAGTAGTCCAGCACTATCAGCTGTGTCCTGTGTGCCCCATGCTTGCAGCGCTGGCACACCTGCTCTTGTTCAAGTAGTCCAGCACTATCAGCTGTGTCCTGTGTGCCCCATGCTTGCAGTGCTGGCACACCTGCTCTTGTTCAAGTAGTCCAGCACTATCAGCTGTGTCCTGTGTGCCCCATGCTTGCAGTGCTGGCATCGCCCTGTTCTCCTCCTTCGCAGAGCTGGCCAACATGATCAGCATTGGCACCTTCATCGTGTTCTATGTGGTGGCAGTCGGGCTGTTGTGGTTCCGGTGGTGGGTTCTGCTTCCACTGCAACTCATCCACAACATGAATGCCACAGCTGCTGCTGCCGTTGCCACTGCATGGCCTTGTGTGGTCAAGCGTGTCTGCTTGTGTCAGACCAAGTCAACCGCAATGCTTACAATGCGGACAACTCACAGCAACATTGCTGCTGCAAGACTAATAGCAGCTCACTCCCGCTGCGGAGCCTTGCCCTGCAGCAATGTGCCGCCCATCATAACATCTTCTTGCAGCAGACCTTCTAGTAGCACAAGCAATGGAGTGCAAGCCAGCGTATCCACGCAGTAACGAGATCAGATCATTACTGCTGATTGCAGCCTCTGCACTCATTGTGGCTGAGCCCTGCCCTGCAGCAATGTGCCTGGCAAGACCACCTTCAAGGGCCAGTGCCTGCTGCTGCTGCACACCTTTGCCATCATCGGCTTCTCCCTGGTGGGTAGGCTGCGCCTCCTGCCTGCAACAGCTGCCACCAGCCAGGGCTGCCAGTACTGACTTGTGTGGGATCTGGGCTGACACACTGCGGCCTGTGGGGTGGTGGCAGCCCTGAGCGTCAGCTGCCTTGCACCACTCCCCTGCCTGCCAACCTGCTCACCTGCTCACCCCCCGCTGCTGCATGGCTCCTGCCTGCAGGGCTTCACCCTGTGCTGGGTCCTGCCAAAGTGAGTGGCTGCCAGTGCTCCTGCACAGTCAAGGCAAGGGTGCTAGCCATGACTGTGGCTGTATGGGTGCCGGAACCAGCATCAGGCCCAAGTCTCAAGCGCTGCTGCCCTGCCCTGCAGGTATGCTGACGAGGTGGCTGGCTACGACTACAATGACTCGTATGTGGATCCCATCCCCGCCGGGCAAGACAACCAGCAGCAATACAAGTGGCTCATCGCCATGTGAGCTCACAGTGGTGCTGTGCTGTGGTGCGCTGCACTAGCCTGCTATGGCTGCTCATCACCACAGTTAGGGCTGTTAGGGGCTGAGTTCAAAGTGTTGCATATGAGCAAAGTGTGAAGCAACCGTGTGACGTGTGTGTCCATATGCATGTGTGTGTAGCTAACGTGTGTGCCTAGCTGCCTGACCTTGACCCACTGGTTGCCTCAATGTGTTTGGCGGGTGCCGGGCTGTGCTGGGTGCTGCTGAGAAGGTAGAGGGAAGGGCAGGGGTGGGTGGGCAGGGGGGTGCGCCTGGTCTGTTAACTTTGATCGGGGAGCTTGTGGCCGCATGCACATGGCTGCTCTGCTGCCGGCCCCAGCTGCTGGCATCAGCTGGCTTATGGTGCTGTGTAGGGGTGTGTTGACCTTCGCCTCCATTGTTTCCATGACTTTCTTCTGCAAGCAAGACTTCATCCCAGCCGGCTACAAGGCAAGCACCTCCTGGAGCAGTTCAAAGTCCAGGTTCAAGTATAGAATGCGTGTATATAGTTTAAGAGTTCCATTGCCTGGTAGGAAGGGGTCAGCACTCGATAGTCGTTGGCAAGCACTCAATAGTTAGCGATAAGCATGATGGTTGGCAGTTAGCAGGATAACGCCATTGAGATGATGCCTGGTGTCGCTCATAGTCTTGCGTCAACGAGCCTCCTCGACAGTGCAGGGCTGGGCGTGAAGTGCCCTGACGCCCTGTGCCTTGCACCTTACCCATGTGCAATCCTGCCATCACCTCCATCACTCTGTGTTCAGCTGGGCTAAGCTGTGCCATGCTGCACCAGGTGCCTCTGTTCCCTAAGCAACACTCTGGACAGGTTTGCTCCTGTTTGCTCCCGTGGTTTGCTCCCGTGGTTTGCTCCTGTGATTTGCTCCTGTGGTGCCTCATGCCTTTCCCTATGCAGCCCTGCCACCCCCTTACCTCCATTACCCTGTGTGCAGCTGGGTTGAGCTGTGTCATGCTGCACCAGGTGCCCCTGTTCCCTGGCATCCCTGCTGCGTCCATCTTTGTCAACACCTTCCTGTTGGGCCAGTTGGATCAGAAGAGTTATGAGCGCTTTGGATGGTGAGCCTGGTAGTGTGTCAACATGCTTGGAGCTGTGCTGTCAAATGGCTTGGGTAGGTGCAGGCTCAGGCTGGGCAGCTGCTTCTACTGCGCTGCTACTGTTGCCAGGCAGACAGGCAGGACTAGGTGTCACTGCCCTTCTCCACCACCCCTGGACGCCTGCGCTGCGCTGCACCAGGCTTGGGTGTTGAGGGTCAGTGTTAGGGTTTAGGGTCAGGGTTATGGATTAGGGTTAGGGTCAGGGGACCTAGGAAGCCTGGGACTGTGTCTAGACTCTCATTTGTTTGGGCAACTGGATCACCTGAGCAATTGGGATCACCTGGGCAATTGGGATTACCTGAGCAACACCCAGCTGTTCCCTGCAGTGCATGATAGTGGTGGGTTAGGCACTTGACCACCCTATTGATTGAATACGGCCTATAGTGGAGGATAGTGGTCAGGTGATATGCAGCATCGGCAGCCATGTGTGTCAGATGCTGGCTGCAGGTGGACTCTGGCATCCACGTCAATCTACCTGGTGTATGGCATGGTGGCACAAGAGGTGAGTGGGGCGGTGCCTGGGCCCCGAAGCGTTTCGCCGGTATCTGCGCCCTTCATCGTCTCTGGGTGCCTAGGAACCCTTTAACCCCTGGCAAGCTGGCGCAACAGCACCTTGGCCCTCAACCTTGAGCCTCCATTGCAGTCGAACACACTAATTGTGAACCACTACAAAACAGTGTTTTTGTCTGTGTGGAGTTTCCATCGCATGGCATGCACATGGCCTATACATGGCATACACATGGTCACGGTCGCCTACCACCTACAGCATTGCCTGACCCCTGTGACAGGGCTATGCAAAGAGTTGGCATGACAAAACATGCACTACTTGTAAGCTGATGACAGCTCAACAAAGGGGGCACACACTATTGTGCCCCAGCAGGCTGCTGCTGCTGGGCCTTGGGTGGCTTGTCTCGCAGCCGCTTGTACCCCAAGCCAGGGTACTCCTTGCCCTTAGCAGGCAGCGCTCCCTGGTCTGTCCAGAAGCACAGCTCCAGTGGCCGCCACCTGCTCTCCCCAATGCGCTGCATGTTCAGGGCCGCATTGCAGTCCCTGTCCAGCCACCTGCCTGGCTGTGGTGCTGGCTTGGCGTTGGCAGCCTTGCCTTTGCCCTTTGTGGGCTCAGCTGCCTCTGGCTCAGCCTTGGTGCGCTTGCTGCGCTTGGCTGGCAGGGGAGTGCTGGGCCCAGGCTCTGAGGCTGCTGCCTGTGTGGCTGCCTGGCTGCTGCGTGGGGCCTGGGGGGGCTTGCGGGGGGCCACTACTGGGCACCACATCATGCCCCGCACTGGCTGGTCACGCTGCTGGCTCCAGGCTGGGCGCACTAGGCGGTGTTCCACCTGCCCTGTTGGGGGCTTCCAGTTTGCAGGCCTGGTGGCCCTGCGCTTGTTCAGCTGCCTCTCACAGGGCTGCTGGCCATTCACCGCTGAGCTGACCCGGCTGGTGCGGTGCTCATCCACTAGCACCACCCTACCCCGCCGCTGGTCTGTCCCCCTGGGCATGCACACCACCTTGCAGCAGTCACGCAGCACCGCATCAGCACCCCAGCCACCCCTGGTGCCAATGCCAGCTGCGCCAAAGAAGACCACCAGCTGCTTGGCACGCCCATGGCGCTCCATGGACACCTCAGCCATGTCCTCCTCCAACTGCAGCTATGCACACAAGGCACACAGGGTGGCTGACATGTTCTTCATGCTCACTTCATACCAACCCACCACCTCCCAGTCCCAGCTGCTTGCACACCCCATGCATCACCCTGCTGTCCACCTTGACGGAGTGCACCCCTGCCCTGGCCGAGGGGGTGAGGGTGAAGGGGGGTGGTCAGGTCAGGACCCTAGGACCTACCCTACGCCCGCCACGCTTTGGCTGCCCTAGTATGGGTGGGGTAGGGGCCTGCTGCCACTGCTCCAGGCACCTGCACACATGCACCGCATGGCGCATGCGGCAGGGTAGGGGTACGGTGTCCTGCAAGGAGTCTCCCTCCTCCAGGGCCAGCAGTCTCCGCTGCTTGGCTGCCTCCTCCTTCAGGTCGTTGACATGCGCCTTGTCCAGGTGGGCAGCCTGTAGCTCGGGGCTGTCAGTGTTGAGGCTGTACCCACACGTCAGCTTGATGAAGAGCTGAGCTTCCTCCCCGCTCCATCCTAGCACGGCCCTGGCTGCCTTGGCGTAGAGCTTGACATAGCGCTCTGCAGGCATGCAGGTCAGGTCAGGTCAGGTCAGGTCAGGTCAGGTCAGGTCAGGTCAGGTCAGGTCAGGTCAGGTCAGGTCAGGTCAGGTCAGGTCAGGTCAGGTCAGGTCAGGTCAAGTCAAGTCAGGTCAGGTCAGGTCAGGTCAGGTCAGGTCAGGTCAGGTCAGGTCAGGTCAGGTCAGGTCAGGTCAAGTCAAGTCAAGTCAAGTCAAGTCAAGTCAAGTCAAGTCAAGTCAATGTCAAGTCAAGTCAAGTCAAGTCTATGTCAAGTCAAGTCAAGTCAAGTCAAGTCAAGTCAAGTCAAGTCTATGTCAGGTCAGGTCAGGTCTATGTCAAGGTCCAGGTCCAGAGTCTATGCACCACAACCACTTGCCTGGGTTGGAGTAGTGTTGCTGCATGGCGACTGCTAGCTGCATGGAGTGGTGGGTGATGGTGTTGTGGTCCCCAGTCAGCTTGGTGCTGCCCAGCTGCTGCAGCTTGGCTAGTAGCTCCTGGTTGCTGGGGTCGTCAAAGGCCGGCTTTAGGCTGAAGTGCTTGTTCTGCCTAGCGCGCCCAAGCCGCCGCTGCAGCTGGTTGTAGGGAGTGAGGAAGTTGGAGTTGGCGAAATACATGCAGAATACCTGCAGCTGCTGCAGCATCATTGGGTCTTCGCTGTCAAGGGGCATGGGTGGCCCAGTGGGTGCTGCCGGTGGGTGGCCGCAGCGTGGGTGGTGTTAGGGCAGGCTCTGGCTCTGGCTCTGGCTCTGGCTTAGGGTCTGGGTCTCGCTCAGGCTCCCAGTCCATGTCCATGCTGGCTGGCTGGGCAGGGGCACGCATGGGGAGTGGGGGTAGGGGTGTAGCATCAGGGGCTAAGGGAGGCTGCACGGCTGGAGGTGTGGGGGCGCTGCGGAACCCCGGGGTGGGGTAGCCCACCAGGCACGTCAGAAATATCCGCAAAACAAAAAGGGAGGCGATTACGCGGAGCTGAGAATGGATCTCGGCCCGCAGCTGGAAATGTGCCTTCAGCTTGCGGCGGGTTTTCTTGCACCCGCGCAGCACGGCGTCACCCGGGACTATGATGACCTGCAGCCAATTACAATTAACATTTTGACAGGCCGGCACACAATGCGGGGACACAAACAGTGCGGGGACACAAACAGTGCGGCGGCATGTGCCCCCGTGCGTACCTGTCGTCGCTGGGTACCTGTCGGCGCCCCCGTGCGTACCTTCGCTCCTCGCGTTGTTTGCCTGGAGGGGTGCTTGGACCTGCGCTGACATGAACGGAAGCGATGTGAGCAGCGCGGAGCTCACTGGACTGCACAGTTGCAGCGGACCACACTGCGACTACGACGAACCTTGTTTTCGCGGGCTTTCAATCGGAAGCGGCTCTTGCTCCGCGGCACTGGGCCGCTTCCTCGGAGGCATTGCGCCGCTAGGCTCATATCTACTAACACCTGCTGAGCTCCTACTTATACCAAGGAGGCGATGTCACTCACTCTCGCACTCCCAACGGGCACTCCGACCAAAGGGCGATGGCACTCCCAAAGGGCACTCCCAAAGGGCACTCCGACAACAACAGCATAGCAGCATAGCAGCATAGCACACCTGACGCCAGGCTGCAGCTTTCAGCAGCAACAACACTCACCGCTCATGGTCACTGGTCGCATGCCTGAGAGTGTGTGTGTGTGTGTGTATGACGAGGCAGTGTCTGCCGGTGGTGGCATGCAGGCTCATGACTTGGCCATGGGACACAAGCTGGGCGGCCTGCCTGTAGTGATGCCGCTCTCTAAGGTACCCAAGACGTGTGACCGCAGCTGCGACTCCCGACAGCCCACTGCAGGGCAGGATGAGGTGAAGCTGGACCTAGACTAGGTCAGGGCGTAGCTGGAGCAGAGCCAGCACTGCTCATTCACCCCGGCAGGCCGTGGAGGGTGGCTGAGCAGGGAGCTGAGGCGGGGCCGGGGGCTGAGGTTAGCTATGCTGGCCCATTGCCAGCTGTGGCTGTGCAGGTAGATTCAGTGGTGTGTTGCAGTCAATGTGTGGCGGGGCCAGTGGTGCCGGTAGCCCGGAGCAGCTGGTGGTGCTGCGTGCAAACGCGGAGCCATGGTCACACATCATCATCGTCATCATCATCATCATCATCGTCAACATCATCACGTGGCAGTCCTAGGATTAGCATTAGGACAATACACAAGGGCTAAGCCAAGACCAGGCGTTCAACACTAGAGGGTGAACCCAGATACATCACAACCACTAAGGGCTCACTGCTTAAGTGTGTGCGTGCGCTGGCATTGCAGTGCAATTTGCACATCGTGATGACATACCAGCATGTAGCTGCACTTTGAATAGCTGATCGACTTGATTAAAGTAGCTGAGTGAGATCAGCCACAGTCAAACATGTTGTTCCATGTTAAATGAGTTTTGTTTGGCTGAACAGCTGGATGCCTACTGGCACTCTTGGCCTGTGCACTAGGTGTAAAACTGTTGCCTGTGTGAGACTGTGCCTCATTGCCTGGCCGGCACCATCCTTAGGGGCCAGGACAGTGCAGCACCTTGGCCCTCAACCTTGAGCCTCCATTGCAGTCGAACACACTAGTTGTGAACCACTACAAAACAGTGTTTTTGTCTGTGTGGAGTTCCCATCGCATGTGTATGCCATGGCCTAGACATGGCATACACATGGTCACGGTCGCCTACCACCTACATCATTACCTGACCCCTGTGACAGGGCATGCGTAGAGTTGGCATGACAAAACATGCACTGACGATGGCACTCCCAAAGGGCACTCCCAAAGGGCACTCCGACTCTGCAGAATGACTAGCTTGGCTCCATGGGGGTTGCAGTTGTCAGTATGGGCACCACATTAGGCCATGCACATGTGTCATTGTTCGTTTTTGTGGGGGCCTGGGCTGTTGCCCTCACACAACCCTGTATTGCCTGCTTATGTATATGGATCCCTTTTTGCAGTTTGCGCAACTTAGTGTCACGCATTTCCTAGGCAATGGTTTTACGGCAGAGGCTCACAGTGCGTTTCCAATGCGTGGGAGTTGGGAGCTGGGAGCTGCATGGCACTTTTTTGCATGGAGGCGTTGGAGCTGGAGCTGGGAGCTGGGAGCTCGAGCCAAACACGGTGCATGCGGTCTCCTCCGCGCTCCCGTTTCCAATGCTTGGAGATGGGAGCTAGGCATGCAGCCCCCATGTCCTGCCCATGTTCTCCCAAAAGGGCCTTCTGCCTCCAATGCATCCCATGATTGGAGCCCAGTGGAGCCAGGCGCGGAGAACATGGGGCGCTGGGAGCTTCAAATTTAATGTTTTTGCGAGTTGCTCTGCGCTGCTCTGCGCAACATCGCTGAGGAGACAACGGCACAAGGCCCTTTTCAGCAGTTCTATCGCAACCTCAACATTGCGGAGCAACCTTCAGCTTTTAAACCGCTGAGCTGACCGCTAGTGTGCAGTCCTGCCTGCAAAGTTGCTGCTTGCCTGCACCTGCTGTGCTTTAACTTGCTTTGCCCGCTTTGCGGAGAATGTTTAACGCGGAAAATGTTTAGCTAGTCCCGCTTGCGCGGCTTGTACAGCTGACTTGCTTCGCCCGCTAACGCGGAGATTAGCTTAGCTTGCCGTGCACATCTACTACTTGCTACTCTGGTTGCTACGCTGCTTGCTACTTGCTACACTACTTCATCCTCGCCACCACTCCAGCTAACGGGAGAAGAGCGAACTTGTTGTCGCCAAACCTGTAGTCCTGCAAAGTGCAGCCACCTGGTCCAAGCAGAGTTGCACCACAACCTGCAATAGGCAGAGATCATAGCCTTGCAAAGCACCAGCCCACCAAGAGTCGTGTTGCAAACTTGTAGAAATGCAGCCAAAAGGGTCCATGCAGCTCCAAGCTCCCAGATTTAGCGCAATGGAAACACCAAATCGGTGCATGGGCCCATGCGGCTCCGCTCCCAGCTCCCACCTCCCATGCAGCCTATTGGAAACGCACCGTCAGGAGTCCCCAACATGGGGTTGGTAATCTTCATGCAAATACTCTTTCAATACTGAACCGTTTTCGATAGCGTTCATCACGTTGGCAGCTGCGAATTTTGTTGCATCTACTGGCAAGCGGCGCGTTACCTCTTGCCAGTGAGGCCATGCCGGCGCAAGCGAGCGCGGATACACCTCAGCTGCTCACCATCGATTGCTATAGTGGTATGTAACGGCATCAGTGATGGAGCTGCGCCTGCTATCGAGCCAGAAGTACAATCTCATTTCAGCCCGCCAGGCTTGCTCCACGAGCCTCTTATTTGTGCAGGCTGCGTCGGAGTGCCATCGTTGGGCAAGAAATAACTCGGCATTGCAGCGAAGTGCGAATGGATAGAGGTCTCTCTAGGCAGCCACACAGAAAAAAGGACCCCCTTGCACAAACTGGCATGTGGTGAGCTGACCACTCTGAATTATTAGAATTTCGAGTTATTACTTTGTTCGTAACTCAACGACACAGCTGTTGGAGAAAAAAGCACGGCAATCCATCAACCAGGGCCGCCTCCTCACCCTTTGGCGTGACCCGACTCTGCCTTGCAGGATTTTCTAGCCCCCTGCCCCGTTGCAGCCCCACCACCTCCCAGCCCCCGCAGAAGCTTCCCACCCCCTCCCGCCCCCTCCCAGCCCCCTTACTGCCCCGCCACCCCTTCCCAACCTCTCCCAGCACCTCCCAGCCCCCTCACTGCCCTCCTCCCCCCGCCCCCCCTCCCCCCCCCCCCCCAGCCCCTCCCACCTCCTTCCAGCCCCCTCCCACACCCTCCCACCCCGCCACCCCTCCCACCCCCGCCACCCCCTCCCACACCCTCCCACCCTTTCCCACCCCCTCCCACCCCCTCTCAATCCCGCCACCCCCACCCCACCCCCTGGCCCTAGCAAGTCATTGCAAGACGCAAACCCATGGTCCACAGCCGGCAGCGTGCTCATCTTGCAGCACTTGTAAAGTCACCAAGGGCTGCTTATCTGCACAGTCCTAATGGCTTGAAAGCCGCAGCAAGGAGGGCTGAAGCTATTGCTTTGGAGGTGCACGCCACAAATGAGTTGCTGATGACTGAGACCGAGTGGCAGCATGCCCATGAGGAGGTCCTCCATGCTATGGTCCTCCATGCTATAGTGCACGACCTTGAGGAGAAGCTCGAGCACCTGCAGGCAGGGCAACGGCAGCTGAGGTTGGAGAATGAGGCACTTGAGGCATGGATTAGGCAACATCAGCTGGCTATGACACTCTTAAGGCGTCAGCGGCAAAGCCTAGAAGCCCAGCTGCGCAAGTGTCGGCTCCGCCCCTCACTAACCCACAAGCAGAAGCAGCAGCTGCAGATCCTAAAACAAACGGGTGTGTCCACTGAGGTCCTACGTCGGTGGGCTGACAGCAACTGCAGCCGGCTTGACACGCATGGCAGACCTGCTGGTGGCACAACAGTGCAGCCCACACCGGGGCCAGGCCCACCTGAGCCCTCTGACTTCTTCATCCCCACGCAAGAGGCCTCACCTGGAAAGCCAGCAGCAAGGACAGCAGCATACACAGCTCAGCACTACCTCAGCACAACCAAGTTGATGGGGATGAGCAACCAAGTTGATGGGGATGAGCAACCAAGTTGATGGGGATGAGCAACCAAGTTGATGGGGATGAGCAGGAGGCAGGTGCTGATGCTGATGCTGGTGCTGGCGCCGCCCCTGGGCTGCCCCCCCCTCCTGCTGCCCCCCCCTGGCAGCAGCTGGCAGCTGGTGCTGGCGCCGCCCCTGGGCTGCCCCCCCCTCCTGCTGCCCCCCCCTGGCAGCAGCTGGCAGCTGGTGCTGGTGCCGCCCCTGGGCTGCCCACCCCTCCTGCTGCCCCCCCCTGGCAGCAGCTGGCAGCTGGTGCTGGCGCCGCCCCTGGGCTGCCCCCCCCTCCTGCTGCCCCCCCCTGGCAGCAGCTGGCAGCTGGTGCTGGTGCCGCCCCTGACCTGTCGGGCGTGAGAGATGGGACCCAACCTGCTGAGCAAGGTAACAGAGCAATAGCCTCCACACCTTGTAGGGTTGTGTAGAGTGGCCAAGTCATCAGTACTGCTCACGAAGGGGTCAAGCATCGCAGCAACCTTGTATGTTTCCGAGCATGGGTGAAGGGGCGTTGTTAGATCGGTTTGGCGTGCCATGTGAATCGTTTTGACTGCGCGACTGTGCCTCACTGTGCGCAGGTGCTCCTGGGCCACGTCGGTCACGTCGGTCGATCGCGGCGAGGCCCGCATGAGCAAAATTGGCACGAATTTGAATGTCAAGATTTGAGCCGCCATAGCACTCAGCACACTGCACTATATTTAATGTTACAAGCTGCACCGCATAGCTGAAAGAGTTCTCTATCCAGTGATGTGCGTAGCATAAATAGAAGCCACGGCGCTGAGACGCGGCGTCGTTTTGATTACCAGGGGTCGTTTTTCTGTTAGTTGGGGACACCTGACAGAGGCCCGGCAGTAGCGCATGTGAAACCACCCATGCCTGTTGCCTGTCGCATAGTATCACACGTTGCATCATGCATTTCCTTTTGCTTAGGCTCATGTTGTCAGCGCCCTTTTGGCATGTAGTGTCTGATGGCAGGGGCAGGGCCGTTGGCAGTCGGCTACCTGCTTCACACAAAGCAGTTTGGACAAACTTTGCTCTGGCGTACTCAACTCCTACCCCAAACCCACCCATCAGCGGTTTGGTGGGAGTGACATGGCCCCTGTTACACAGTTTCGTGGGCTCCTGGCACATAAGCACACTACACGGCCACGGGCCAAACGGTACGTAAAGCAACTGTACATGCGTCCGGCTATCCGAGCAGTTCATCACGAAAGCAACCATTCAAGTCCCTTTGGCCAGACAACAGCCACAGCAAGTACAGGTGGCACACCAAGCTATGCAAGAGAAAGACCTGTGAGAGTTAGGGTTAGGATGGTATGGGACTACTGGACTGATAAACATGCACTCATCCCCTGCCTCAGTGGACAGCCGCTCCCTCATGCGCAGTTGCTAGAGCACGTCAGGGCAAGCATCAGCCTGGCAGTGCAGCCATGCGCTGCATCAGCGGGCTGCACTCCCTAGCAAATGGAAAATGTGGTATTCTATAATCTGTGGCATGGCCCTGTATTGAGTTGACATATGCAAGCAGCAATACACAGATGGCACAAGGGCAGGCAGGCGCAAGGTGCAAACTGGCCTTCACACCGCAGCACAGGCAGCTGCAGGGACACTCTGGCACTCTCCTGCTGTGGTCATGGAAATGAACATGCCAAGCAGGGCAGTGCCTGTAAGCCTATATGGCCAATGCAACACTAGTGACATGCTTCACACAATGCAAGGAAAATCCACGAGTATGCCATGGCTGCCCCTCAACAGATGCCTAGCAAGCACGTGTCCGCAACTCACAGGCACTGAGAGGCACACTTTGCAAAGCTATGTGGAGAGCATGGGCACGAGTTGCCAGAGGATCACTACGAACCGGGCATGGCCGCCTCCCAGGCCGCCATGAGGCAAGGTATGCCCATGTCAAGATCAGACGCAGCCAGACTCAAGTACACCTATGATAGTTACAAATGACTTGGTGTGGCTGTTAGGCCACCTTTGATGCTTGGTGGGTGGGTGGGCGGGTGGGTGGTTTTGCGGATGGGTGGGTTGGTGGACGGGCGGGTGGGTGATTGCTGCCTTGGCAGGGCCATGAGAGCAGCTGTGCTAGCTGCAGGGTGTGGGGCGCGCTTGCTTTCGAGGCCTGCGCTGCACCTCCACTCGTGGCTGCGGTGCAGCCTCTTCACATGTTCCCGGCTGCACTGGCTTTGCGTAGGGTTGCGTGCCGGCAGACGTCCTGCGGGTGCTGATGGTGCGGGATGGCGCCTGCACAGGCAGCAGCAAGGACATGAAAAGAGCAAGGAATGCAAGCAAGCAGCACGGCTGTCTACCTCCCTGGCCCTCATTACCAGCTTTGCACAGAGTTTACTGATACATCAGCAGCAGCTTGTATGGTCACGGTGATGGCATGCTGCTGCAGAGCACTGTCGCACCTGCCGCGCCTGCTGCATCTGCTGTTCTTGCAGTCGTTGCTGCAGCTGCAGCACCTCCAGCAAGTGCTGCTGCTGCTGCTGCTGTTGGAGCAGGAGGGCCTGGACCTCAGGGGACACCCGCAGCGGGTGTTGGGACCAGGGCTGTGGCAGCTGTACGCCCGCCTCGCTCTGTGACACTGCTGCTACCGGACGCAAGACGTACTGATTGTCCGCCAGTGGCTGGGCTGAGCCTGCAGCAGCCAGACTTCTCTCTCCAGACAGCAGTCTAGTCTGGGTGAATTGCGCTGGTTGACCCATCGCCTGGCTAGGCAAGGGTGGGGCCCCGGCACAGGCAGGGACTGGGCAGCTGCTCACAAACCGGGCGTCTGCCTGGAAGCTCAACTCCTCCCCGGCTTCGTCAGATGCTGAGCCAGCACCAGAATTTCCTGACCAGCTGGGCTGCGCAGGCTGTTGCGGGGTGGTAATATGATGGGGAATGCCAAGGTGCAGTTCCAATCGCGAACGCTGGCCATGGGGCTGAGCCATGTGACCAGTATCTGTGGCATGGCGGGATTGGGACAAGCGGTACGGAGACAGGCCAAGGGGGGTGATATCGCCTGTAGCCGCAGTTGAATCATAGCTGCCACGTTTGTGGCTAATGCCCACTTGCGCGGAAAAGGTAGCACAAGGTGGTATAGCATCCGTAGTTGGCAGAGGCTGCTGCATTTGCTGGCATATGAACATGGTCTGGGGGCTGAGCAAGGGCGCTGGAGTACAGGCATCCAGCCAGGCTTGGTTGTGCGCCCTGCAATCACAACGGACGGATCAATGTGTGAACTCCGGCTGCGGTGCTACACGCTTGAGAACGTGATGAACTGGGCGTCGTAGTTTGCGGCCAGCAGTGTTGCACCAGGTCCAAGACAGGGCCATGCTGTACTTCATACTGCTCACTTCCGCTTGTTGCCAGGCTTACACACTGATCTGTTGCCTTTGTCCGGAGCACTCCGCGAGCCAGGCATGTAGCCTACGCACGCATCGAAGAAAATATTGCGGAAAAGCGCATCAAGCGTATCATCGGTCATTTGCTGTAGCTCCGTGCTAATGACTGGTCGTGTTTTCAGATTCAGGCCAGACAAGCAGGTGCATTCCAGCATCCACGTCACGCACTGCGCCCCTCCCCACCTTCCAGGCTGCCACGAACAAGGTAGCGGGTCCCACATGCTGCATTGGGCACAAGCACTCAACAATCAGTCGCCTCGACCTAGTCAATTGTCGTGCGCAACGCCTAGCACTGCATCAATCTCACCATTGCACAGGATAGGCTTCTCAGCAGGCCCGCCTGCACAAGACACGAAACAGGAATGCGACCCTGTGAATCCGAAGGTGCAGGGGCGGCCGTCCCCTTTGATGCAGGCTGAACCTTACGTCTCCAGCACGGTGTCACAAGCGTCGCGCAATGATTGCACGCTCGTCCTGCCAGCCCTCCTCCCATTTATCTTATAGTAAGCAAGGGTGCGAGGAGTTGTAACTACAGGGTTCGATAACTGCGATGCAAGCAGATGTGAAGGTCCGGTCGCTTTCGCGTGCAAAATACTGTTACTCTCAAATGACATTTGGTAAATTTAATCGCTGCCCAACCACCACCAGGCCTGTGCGATACGGGGTTACGAATTATGGATACGCTTACCGTAGCTCAGTAAGCACACGCGTAAGTTCCGCCTAATCGACCTGTAAGTTCCACCGTAAGGGGGCCCATGCAAGCATGCGGGCCATCTTTTTCGCTTCTCCCCTTCCGCCTTCCCTGCTTCCTCAAACCCTGCTTCACCTGTTTCCTCCAACTTTGTTTACTCATCGAGCCTATCTGCTTCCGAGTGTTTAGTATTAAGCACGTTACACCCAACCATCTGCACAAGCATCAACGTCTCTCTCAACCACGTGCCTAAGCAGGTCTGCACTGTGACAGCACCTGCTGAGCTGCTGGGTTGCTAACCCCCCAAAACCCTCCCCTTCTCATGCATGCGATGAAGTCATGCGTGCAATGAATTGGCGCCCATGTCGTGCGCCACTGACGTCAGCGTTGTGCCAGCTGCCACAGCACAACCAGGTAGATGGCACAGTGTGATAGGATGCCTCTTTGGCTCACCAATGCTACTTTGGCTCACCTCCTGATCCTAGTCCTAGTCCTGATCGTGGTCATGGTCCTGCGGGGTCTTGCGCATCCACCTCTCGTACTCCTCCCACCCTGCATCCGACAAGGTTTTCAGCTTGCGCTTCAACACTCTCCTGAGGGCACAACAACGCAACAATGCAGCGCATGCAACATGGCGCAGCAGCATCAGCATTAGCAACAGTGCATCAGCCAACAGAAATGAAAGGCTAGGGGGTATTGAGTACAACAACAACGTGCAAGTGTCGGTGCCGGTGATGGTGCTGCCGGTGCTTACTTATTGAAGTAGATGTAGGCCATGACCCACATGCGTCCCAGGATCAGGCTGGCGCGCTTGTCACTCCACATGTGGCTGAAGGCACTGAAGACCCGCTCATTCGCAGCAGCTGTGGCGGGGATGCACAACACCCCTTGAGCCACGGTCTGCAGTTCCGGGGCGAAGTGTCCATGCTGCTGCCACCACCTGACTGGGTCCGTAGTCAACTGAGGGGCGAAGTACACAGCTGAACAACACCACATCTAACTGTTGCCAGGTTGCCAGCTGGCTGAGTGCTTCAGCAGCCGGACGGTCACCCTCGCTGCCATCCTCCGTGGCCAGCTTGATGAGGAGCTGCTCAGCTAGTTTGCTCTGCTCCCGTGTGATGTGTTGCGATAGGCGCCTGTAGCAAGGGTCGAGCAGTGCTGCCAAGTATTGGGCAGCACCAGCACCGTATTACATCTGAAGGACTCTCAATGCAAAACTGCTGCTGCCACCAGGCTGCTGACCCACCAAGCCTTTGGTGCTGCTGCCACCGGGCTGCTGACCCGCCAGGCCTGTGGTGCTGCTGCCACCAGGCTGCTGACCCGCCAGGCCTGTGGTGCTGCTGCTACCAGGCTGCTGGCCCACCAAGCCTGTGGTGCTGCTGCTACCAGGCTGCTGGCCCACCAAGCCTGTGGTGCTGCTGCTACCAGGCTGCTGGCCCACCAAGCCTGTGGTGCTGCTGCCACCAGGCTGCTGATCCGCCAGGCCTGTGGTGTTGCTGGTGTTGCACTTGCGCCTTTCGCTATCGCAGCCTTCGCCATTTGCGCCGAAGTGCCTGTGATACCAGACCGGTGTGCTAATGTTGGGCTGGTCGGTCCGGCTGCGCTTTCTGAGCAGCCCGGAGACGCCGGGGATCTGCCGCACATCCTCTGCAGTGGCCATGGATGACCGGCGCAAAAGTGTCTGCATCTGCAGATGCTGAGTGGCGCGTGGTGACCCTAACTCCATCGCAATGGACGTGCGCTCGTCGCGACGTGACTGATGGGCCTGAAGGTCACAGGGTGCTTCACACATACGGGAAGCGGTTGGTTCCGGACTTACCCCGTATCGCTTACGGACATACTTACTTACGGGTTACCACCCGGATATCAGTAACTTACCCCGTATAGTCCCAGCCCTGTCTCCACAGCCCTCATGCTACACCAAAATAAAGCAAGAGTTGGAATCGAAGCTAGCTGCGAGCGCATCATTGTAAGGGCCACTGACCTGGCTACTGACTGGCCTAATGCCCACTTCAGCTCAGCCATTTGGGTGTGTGTGCCTGTGCCTGTGCCAGTGCCTGTGCCTGTGCCACACACATCCCCTTTGTGAGGGGTTAATTGTTTTTTTGGCTTGGGATTGTCTTGAGCTGTAGCTGGCTATTGCGCAAGAGTCGCTGTAAAACTCGTAAAGACCGGTGATAAGACCCGCCCGTTCTACCCCAGCCCTGACGGCGGCTCCGGCGCAACAGGTCACATCTCTCGGTCCTCTTTTTCTCCTGGGAGGGTCGGCCTGGGGGACGCTGGGGGAGACAAAGAGATCACATTCGAGCTCACTCTAGGAGAGTTATCCGTCTATATCTCCGCGCATTGGAAACGGAAGAGAAGAGATCCTGACCGTTGGCGGCAGTTAGAGGGACATGGGCTGGCGGCGATCTCTTTTTCTCCATCTCTCCCTCCCTCCATGCGTCTCTTCTCCCCATGCGTCTCCGATCACTTTTCTCCGTCCATTGGAACGCGCTGTAAGGTAAAGATAACTTCGCTCAATCACACTCGACCCAGAACGAACGCCCCTCCGTTCGATCCCGCCGCTAGCCCACTTAATGTGGTCAATAATGTGGACTCTAATGTGGTGCTGCTAGAGCTGGGTGAATGTCATGCTCTTTGCAGGTTAACCCATCAGTAGCAGCTTCTAATGCTGCCCAGCATCCCCACCTTTGTGCTGCCCCCACTTGCAACCTTGTTCTAGTAGGCTTAAGCAGCAACAACAGCTGCTGCTCCTGCCTAGCAGCCCCAACCTCAGGCGTTCCCAACATGGGGTTGGTAATCTTCATGCAACTGCAGCCCATCTACTCCATCATTTCATGTAACGTTTGCTGCGTCTGCTGCAATGCGATAATGCGCGTTTAATGTAAGACTGGAATTGCCATCGGAGTCATTCGATGCGGGCAGACCAGTGATGGGTAATACGTGTATCGATACAGGAAATACAAGAAAATACACGAAAAACGTGTATTTTTTGTATCGATACAATACAGCGATACAGAGGCTACATGTCACGCGGGAAAGGAGCGGCTAGGAGCAGCGCAGCCTGTCCTTGATGGCAGGGCAGGACGGCGACGGCGGAAAGTCAGGGTCGCCCAATTCTGATGTTCTTGCATGTGAAACCGGCACATGCGACCGATTGCTCCGGGAGCAGGCCGATGGCTTTAGCCCCGTGCGGCATGGCTTTAGCGCGGACTCTAGTTGTGGCAGCAACCAGCAGCTGCTTCGAAGGCATCTACGCAACTTGCCGGCCGGCACTTGTATTTTTTAATACGATACGTGTATTCTTGTATCATACAAAAAATACGTATCGGTATCGATACACGTATCTTGTATTACCCATCACTGGGGCAGACACATGTGACCCCGGATGTGTCCCAATCGCAGACCGTGGTTAGCTACACCGGTAAGCTACGTCCTTGGCTATCCGTTAGCGATGCACGACATGTCGGTGGCGCACACCACTGAAGTCCGGCAAACATGGCTGCGCGAGGTTCCTGATGGTACAGGCCGCTTGGCGAGGATGTGAAGGAACCCGGGTTTGTGTGTGGCAGCGCTGTATCGCTGTAATGGTGAGCGGCACAGTAGGGATTTGGCACCCCCTCCAGCTATAATCCGCTTTATGTTTTGCACCATTGAACAAACAACCTGGCCTCACTCGGATTTGTTATAGCATACTCAATGACGCGTCCGTGGCACGATGCAACTCAATTATTGGGTCTGTATGTGACAAGATTGACCCCTTACAAGGTACACATGCTGATGGCTACAGGTGCACGAGGAGACGACCGAGCTTGGCTTACAACTTCGCCACGTGGCCCCCACCAACACAACTTAACCCACCATCTCCCAACCTCGTCTACTCCGCCCAGCTCCCAGTAGCCCCTCCTCCCAGCAGCCCAGCCTGCCATCAGCCTCCGTCGGACATTTTCCCCCCCGCCGATCGCGCATCGATTGCGGACCGAATAGGGGGACCGACGCCGACTGATATCGGCCCAATCGCTCGATGGGGTAAGCTGTCGATTCGATGGGGGTATCGATTTATGTGATGTCGAGGCTTGTTCGAGGCATGTTTGAGGCTTGTTCGAGGCATGTTTGAGGCTTGTTCGAGGCATGTTTGAGGCTTGTTCGAGGCATGTAAGAGGCACTTTCGAGTCAGCTCTATCCATCGATTCGATGGGGGATCGATGCAGATAACTCATCGATGTTACACTAGCTTACTGCCAAAGCACAAGGCCTACGCACAAGACGTTATGTCAAAGTACAAGGCCTACTGCCAAAGCAATATGCTTGCTGCATCCAAAGCAATATGCTTGCAGCATCCAAAGCAATATGCTTGCAGCATCCAAAGCAATATGCTTGCAGCATCCAAAGCAATATGCTTGCTGCCATGACATTCTGCATGCTACACAAAGGCTGCTGGAAACCATGCAGTGCGGCACTAGTATCTTGGTCCTTATGAGATGCTCCCTTCGGGCTGTGGGCTGTGCCTTGTAGCCCCCCTCGTCATCCTCACTGGCCGAGCTGTAACTGCAATCTCTCCCCTTATTGATACGAAATGTGCCGGATGCCAGCAGCGCTTCTCAAGTAGATTGCAGCTGAAGCACCATAGGAAGTGGCGCTGTGGAGTCGTCCATCGCCCTCCCCGCCCGATAGATGACGAGCCAGTGGATGCAGATCCGCCAGTGGAGCCCGAGGAGCATGAGGAGCTAGAGGATGACCAGCAGGTGGAGGCGGACATGTGCTTCTTCGTGCTTGAGTCTCTTTGGGCAGCTGGAGCTGGCTGGGCAGACACAGACTTCATGTTGTTTTGGCGCTACATTGACCGTCTGCGAACAAGCACATTCAAGCCATCATTTGCTGGTTAGTGCAATCATCACCTCTAAATAAGCACCTCATCCCATGCCAGGCAACTGAACTCTGCCCATCACATCTGCTCCATGGGCCATCGTGAGACATGTTGTGAGTATGTCTTCCAGGCTCGCTGGCCAAATACCGTGCCTTCAAGGCGGAGTTGTTGAACTCCTCCGAAGATGGATGGCTGAAGACTGTGGTGACAGTGCCCGATGTGCCAGGATACTCTGGCACGGTGAAAGTCGAATTTCATCATGTCAACTTGGCAACCTGGTTGGAGGAGGAGTTCAGCAACGAGGCTTACACAGACAACTTTGTAATGCTGCCACACGAGCAATGGCGGGAGGGGAGCAGGTCAGCCTCAGCTACCCAAGCTCTTACATGGTCTCTGCTTCTCATCTCATCAGCCGCTCTTTTAACATTGACATGGTTGACATATGCTACTGCAGGGTGTTTAATGGGCCCCACACTGGGGACGTGTGGCTCGATTATCAGGATAGCTTGCCCCCGGATGGAAGGGTTGCAGCAATCCAACTGTACAGTGACAAGACACGCCTGGACAACCGTGGCAGACAAGCCCATCCTATCACAGCCTGCCTTATGAACATTGGCTACACGCAACGGCAGAAGAGCTTGAGGTGAGCAGGATAGACTGGGTATGCAACAGCTTCTTTGTCACAGTTCAAGTTGGGCTTGCGATACTCTACACCATGCAGGTGCATCGGCTTTCTTCCTATCATTGACGAGAACGACATGCCCCCCGACATGCCAGATCTGTACTTTCGCCCCATGAAGTTGGCATTGTATGCAGCATGCTACCGGGCTCTGCTGCAGCCGCTGAGGGAGTGGAGCTACTGCGGCAAGGTCATGGCTGACCCGTGGGGTCGCAACTGCCTGGTGTTCCCACGCTTCTTCTCCTTCGTTCATGACAGCCCAGAAGCCATGGACATGTTGTGTGTCAGGGGTGGCAGCAAGAGGTGTGCATTTCCATGCACAAGGTGTAAGGTGGGTGCATAGTGCATAGTACATCAGCACACCAATGCACACATGCGCCGTATCCCTGTGTGAACAGACGAGAGGTGAGGTTTTCATGTGCAGGTGCCTGGGCAAGAGTTGCACAACCTTGACAGCACCTATGAAGCTCGTACAGAGGCACACCACCAAGCAGTGTTTGGCCGCCTTGCTGATGCCTCACTCACTGCAACTGCCAGATCTCAGCTGAGCCAAGATGAGTCAACTCAGCCGGTTGCTAGTGGCCTATGGGGCTGGGCTGGGCTGCATGGTGGAGCAAACCGTGCCTTCTACCCAGAGGGCATGCATGTGTTTGATCTAGGGGTTTTCTTGTACATGGTCAGGCTCATCAAGCCCCTACTAGTGCATCAGCACGGAGGTCTTGGTGCTGGCAGACTGCTAGCTGAGCTGAACCGGCGTTCAGCGGAGGTACCACGAGCTCATGACTTCCAGATCCCCAGCCCTGGATCATACTTTACAGGCAAGGGAGTGTGCCACACAATCATTTCACTCCATGACCCTGTTCCACTCCATGCCCCAGCTTCACTCAAGTCATTCGCAGGCCCACTTCCTTGTTGCAGAGGCAGTCAGGACTCAAGCAAAAGAGCAGCGCAACATGATGGTGCTGATGCCCCACTTCTTGAATGACATCCACCCAAGCATGAGTGAGGCATTTTTGCGGTAAGTTGCTCATCTGCTGGCCCATATGCTAGCCTGCATGCACACCTGCCAGGCCATCAGCATGCATGCCTACCCATCTGCCTGCCTACAACACTAACAGGTACCTGCAAGCATACACCTTGATATTCCGCAAGAATTGCAGCTCTGCCATCACAGAGGATGACCTCGTTGCCATCGACATGGCTCTTCTTCACTTTCACAACAGTTTTAGGAGCGTCTTTGCAACACACATGGTAAGTATGGTGTGCACGCACCTTGCTGACATACTTAGTGCGTTCATACAACTCTTGGGCCTCTACCTCCTACCTACAGGGACAGTGAGGGTGATACCATCAAGTACCACATGCTCGGCCACGTTGTGGATACCATCCGTGACATGGGTGGCATGATGGATGTCCATGCCCAGTTCTTTGAGGCTAGCCACCGCAATGTCAAGCTATGGTACCGCCTCACCAACAAACGACAGCGCAACAACACAGAGGCCATGGTCAGCAGAGCGCGCCTTCTCATGGTAAGTATTGGGGCTAGAGTGGGGGGGCAAGGGAGAGAGTGCGGGGAGGTGGCAGAGCTCCGTACATAATGGCAGTGAGCACAAGGTAGACTGAGGGTATGGTACGTGGCTGCACAAATGTTTGCTTGCAGATGGCTCACGCCCATGACGCAGACGCATTGGGCGTGCCTCAATATGAAACAGCCCACTCCATTGCCACAACAAGAGGCGAGCACACTGTTGTGCAGCAAAGCCAGCGCATTGACGTGGAGCTTGCCAGCAGCGCAGGATGCCATCTCCTGTCTAAGCAGCCAGAGCTGCGTCAGCTCAGCACCTTGCTGCAAGAGGCATGTGCTACATTGCACATGGCAATGCCCGTCTGCCATGCTGCCGTCTGCCACTGCCGTGCTAGCCGCGTCGGTGAGATAAGTGCAAACATAGAGCACACTCAAGCTCACACTGCACACACTGATTACACTGCTGTTCGCTAACATGGGTGGGGGATTGCTATGTTGCATGTCATGCAGGTAGACTGGGAGCCAGACTGCTCTGTGGCTCAGACAGTCCGTGCAACTCCATGCTTCTACAACCGCCCCTGGTTTGACAACGTGGCACTCAACACTGAGCCAGAGTCATTTGCTCAGCTCCGCCTGCTCTTCACAGCAGGAGACATGAAATTGGCCATGGTGAGGTGCTACCAGGAGCTCCCACCTAGGGAGCAGGCAGCTCATGTCTTGAGCAAGCATGGCAACACCCGGCTACGGTGGGCGCAACAAGGCCACAGCTATGAGGTAGTCCAGCTAGCGTTCATCAAGCGCAGGGTTTTTATACTGCCCGATTGGTCTAAAAAGGATGGGCAGCACTTTCACTTGTGCAAGGGCAAGTGGGACAGGTCTGAGGCAGACAGCCGCAGCCTGGCCACCATCCACAAGGAGGGCTTCCACAAGGGAGTCTTTGTCAGCTAGGGTTAGGGCTTGGGATAGGCAGCATGCACTGTGCTAGTACAGAAGAGCATAGCATGGATATTGCATGCATGAGACTGCTAGGGCGTTTTTGAATTAAGTCAGCATGGTCATGGTGGCAGGGCAGTATGGCTTGACATAACATGGACATGGTGTAGGGTTTATTGCATGCTGCCCGACAGAAACAGAGTAACATGTGACATCAGGCTGTAGGGCCCCAGTGCAAGTAAGCTTCGTTGTTTCAATAACTGTCAGAGGCACTTTGGTTATGATGGTTTGGAAACACCAGAGCAACGACCCGAGATGCTGTCTCGCCGATCTCGCCCGCCTCGGCCCATCGATAGCTCGGCAGCTCGCAACCGCCTTCGACCTTAATCGACACAGTTTCGATGACCCCATCGACTTTGTGACAATCGACAGGTTTCGATGACCCGGGGGGAGTCTCTGGCGGCCAGCCCATCGGTCGCCCGACAGATTTCGAACAGCTTCGGCCGCCTTCGACCGCAATCGTGTTGGAAGAGCACGGGCAGACGCGGACACCAGTTCAGGGTAGTTACATTGATCTGCCACAACTGCTAGCGCGCAACCTTGCGCCTACCTGTTGGAAGAGCACGGGCAGACGCGGACACCAGTTCAGGGTGCCTACGTCTGCCAGGTGTCTGCCCTAAATACGGCAGTCACACTCGCACTCATCGCGGCCGGGCCGCTGGCAGGCACACCCTACGATCCCGGTGCTTGATCTCAACTGCACCGGGAGGGTATGCAACTAACACTCCCACTCAGAGGTCTGGCTAGATGAGAGCAACAACTTTGTGCTACCAACAACTGTTTAAGCAAGCGACTGACGTTCAGCAGGCAAGCAAGCCTGAGCCAAGCAACAACTGCGGGCAACTTCTCAGTTCATGGCAAAAGCACACCATGCTGAGACTAACAGGCTGTTAGCAGGCATGTTGGCCTGTGCCTAGAGCCCTTCCATGCTCCAGTCCAGATAGACATTACTGGCTGGATACCACAGGCTGTTTCAGATCAGATAAGACCTGTGCCTGTTCAGCTGAACACTCCACAACCTTGCTTGCCCATGTTAAACTGGACTGCTGCCAAGGGCTTGGTGAGGATATCTGCCAGCATGCTGGAGGTGTGGCAGTAGTGAAATGCTACCTCACCCCTGCTGATGCGCTCTCTGACAAAGTGATGGTGTACGTCAATATGCTTTGCTCGTGAGGTGGCCATGGGGTTGTGCAGAAGCTGAATGGCTGCCTGATTGTCACAGCCCAGGTGCACACAGCTGGAATCCAGCTGCAGATCCCTCATGAGCTTGCGCAGCCACAGTGCCTCCTTGGCTGCGCTGGAAGCTGCCATATATTCTGCTTCTGCTGTTGACATAGCCACAGTCGGCTGGAGGCGGCTGGACGAGCTAATGGCACCCCCATTCAGAGTGAAGATATACCCAGTGGTGCTTCTGGCTGTGTCCTTGTCCCCTGCATAGTCTGCATCAGAGAAGCCCTGCAGCCCTGACACACCACCAAACAGGAGTCCTTGATCTGCTGTGCCCTTCAGATAACATAGCACACTGCAGGCAGCCGCCCAGTGCTGCTTGGTAGGAGCCGACATATGCCTGGCCAAGGCGCCCACAGCAAACGCAATGTCTGGCCGTGTGCAGCAGGTCAGGTATAACAGGCTGCCCACCAGGGCACTGTAATGATGCAGAGTCGTGTCCAAGGCATCCCCCTCCCTGACTAGCTTAACAGCAGGAGCCATGGGCAGAGGCTTGCTGTGAGCTGCTGACTTGCTGTTGGCTGTGACCAGCTCCTGGATGAATTTGTGCTGGTCAAGCTTGATGGTGCCCTCAGCCCTATCCCTGGTCAGCTGCATCCCTAGGAACCACCGGGCCTCACCCAAGTCCTTCAGTTTGAAGGCTGAGGACAGCTGCTTCTTCACGTAGGCCAAGCCTGCGGTGTCCCCCTGCTGGGTGGACAGAAGGCAGTCGTCCACATACACTAGCAGGTACACCATGCCAGTGCTCAGCTGCAGGGTAAACAGGGCAGGGTCTGCCTCAGAGGCCTTGAAGCCCATGTTCAGCAGCTCCTCACACAGCCTGGCATGCCATGCCCTAGGGGCCTGCCTTAGACCATACAGGGCCTTCTGCAAACGGCACACAGTGTTAGTGCTGCCTTCCTCAAAACCCTCTGGCTGCTGCACATAGATGACCTCCCCTGGCTCTAGCTTGCCGTTCAGGAAGGCTGTCTCAAAGTCTAACTGGTGAATCTCCATGTCCTCAGCTGCTGCCTTGGCCAGAAGGGTGCGCAGTGTGGTATGCTTGCTGACAGGTGCATAGACGTCTCCTACATCCACACCTGATTGTTGATAGAACCCCTTTGCCACTAGCCTGGCCTTCAGCTTCTCAATGTTCCCTGCAGCATCACGCTTCACTTTGAGTACCCATTTGGTAGGCAGCACACGTGCATTGGCAGGACGCTCTTCAAGGCACCATGTTTGGTTTGCATGCAAGGAGGCCAGCTCAGCATTCATGGCTTCAATCCACAAGTCTGCCATGGGACCAGCCAAAGCCTCAGCCACAGTGGGTGTGTCATTGATGGGAGAGTCTGACACAGTCATGGCATTCAGCTCAGGCTGCCTAATCCTGAGTGGTGGGCGTCGGTCCCTTGGTGGGTTGCGCCGTGGCTGGGGTGCACCAGGTGCCTCAGGTGAAGAGGGCCGTGAGTCAGGTGCGTCAGGCATGGGTGCAGATGGGTGCACAGCTGGTGCTGCTGCTGGTGCTGCAGGTCTGGCTGCTGAGGGTGCTGCGGCTGGTGCTGCTGGTCTTGCTGATGCTGGTGCTGCAGCTGCTGGTGCTGCTCGTCTTGCTGATGCTGGTGCTACTGCTGGTGCTGCTGATGCTGCAGCTGGTGCTGCTGGCCTTGCTGCTGCTGGTGCTGACGCTGCTACTGGTGCGACTGGCTGTGCTCCCACTGTCTCCCTGGCTAGAGGCATGGGTCGAAGACTGAATCTGCCTATTCCTGGTCTGGGTAGTCTGTTGATGAACTCTAGTTGCTGTTGGTGCCACATGTGAGATCCTGGCTCATATCTGGCAGTCAGGCTGACTTGCTCACTGGGTTCTTGCTCACTGGGTGGAGAGTCTGAGCTGTTGCTGTCCTGCTGATGTGCCCCTATGCCTTCCAGCGGTCTGGACCGTGGTCGCTGTGCACTGCTGCCTGGCCTGCTGATGCTGCTGCTGCTCCCACTGTCCTCAGAGCTGCTGCTGCTGGTCTGCTGCTGCTGCTGCTGCTGCTGCTGCTGCTGCTGCAGGCTGTTGCCCCCCTCAGCAGGAGCTACTGGGGTCAGTGGCTCAGAGGGGTCGTTAGGGCTGGGTGGGAGGGGTAAGAGAAACACAGGCTGTGCTGCCTGGTCTTGCTGGCGAGTAGGCTGCAGGACTGACAGTTCATCAAACACTATGTCCTTGCTGCATGTCTCTCGGCCGTTGACCAGCACTCTGTATGCTTTAGAGCCAGGCTCATAGCCTAAGAACAGGCCCTCAACAGACTTGGCCTGTAGCTTGCTGCGCTGGTGGTCAGGAACATGGAGCCAGACTCTGCAGCCAAACACTCTGAGACCTGACAGATCAGGCTTGACACCATAGAAGGCTTCCCAAGGTGTGAGTGGCTGGCCTGACACAGGTAGCAAGCATCTGACATGGTTGGCAAACTTGACTGCATGAGCCCAGAAGCTGAGAGATATGTCTGCTGAGTGAATGATGCTGCGAGCCTTCTCAAAGATAGTCCTGTTCAAGCGTTCAGCTGCACCATTCTGCTGTGGGCTGTAAGGGGCTGAGTGCTGGTGTACTATGCCCTTGCTGCGGCAGTACTCTTTCATGCGGCTGTTGACATACTCTGTTCCATTGTCTGTGCGGATGGCCTTGCAGCGGAAACCTGACTGGGTCTCAAGCTCTTCAATGACTGTCCTAACTATGTCAGGTACTTGAGCCTTGCTGCTGATGGGCATACACACTGACAGCTTGGTGTGTTCATCAAGGAAAGTTGCCACATACAGGCTGCCATCCCTGGCACTGGCGTGCATGGGGCCACAGACATCCATGTGGATCAGCCCTAAGGGAGCTGTCACTGGTGCTGCATTGGGGGAAGGTCCTGCGAATGCGACATTCTTGTGCTGCTTGCCTTTGACACAGCCTACACACACAGCTGGATCAGAAGCAGCTGCTCGGAACTGTGCAGCTGTGATGGGTACCCCTGACACCATGCCTTCTGACTGCATGCGTGCCAGAGCATTATAGGAGGCATGACACAGACGCTGGTGCCACACCTGAGGAGAGTTGGAGGTGGCGCTGTTGGCAGAGGGCGCAGCCACATTGGTCAGAGGCTCCAGCCGAATCCTGTGGTCAGGCTGTAGTGCAGACTGCTGGACGTTGTACAGCTTAGCACCCTGCTCCTCATCTGAGTCTGTGTCAGGGCCGTCTGGCATGGGAACAGCTGCCAGGATGTATGAGTCTCTGATCTTGTGCGCGTTGACCCTGAGCATGCTGCCAAACTGGTTGATGCTGATCTGGCACAGATCTCCACGGAATAGAAAGCTGCTGCCCTGCTCTGTTGCAGCTGCCACTGAGATGAAGTTCTGCTTGCTGTCAGGAACATACAAGGCATGGTTGAGGAACCAGGAGCCACGCTTGGTGCTGAGAAACACACTGCCAGACCCAACTGCCCAGACCTTGTGGCCTTCAGCTGCCAGCTTAACAGGCCTGTGCTTGTCTGGCGCAAAGGCTGTGTAGTTGTAGAAGAACTGCAGGTCTTTCAGAATATGCTGTGAGGCACCTGAGTCAATGCAGAAGGGGCTGTACAGGTCGCTGTTGAAGTTCAGTCTGGGCTGCACCATCTGCATGAGGACATCATCAAAGTCATCATCATCATCATCATCAGCAGCAGCAGCAGTGGAGTAGGTGAACAGGCTGGCTCCCCTGGATGGGCTCTGAGCTGCTGCCCTGCCAGGTGTCTGGGCCCTGCCTCTGCTGGGGCTGGATGATCTGGCTGGGCTAGAGCTCCTGCCTGGGCTGGGTCGTCTGCTTGGGCTGCTGGGCCTGACAGGGTTGCTGAACAGGGTCTTCATGCGGTTGCGCTGATCCCTGTCAAAGGTGAAGCATTCAGACATGATGTGACCTGGCTTAGCACAGTAGTTGCAGGTGAGGTGAGCATGTGAGCTGACATCCCTGGTGGACCTGTCAGGCGACTGTGCTCTGGGTAGCTGCTGCTGTGCTGTGTTCTGCTGCTCACGGTGCTGCTGAGGAAACCTGGACCTGCCCCTGCCCCCCTGTCCGCCTGAACTACCGGCTCCCCTGCTGTCAGAAGGGGAGGAGTAGGACCAGAGTGAGGATGAGGAGGTGCTGAGTTGCTGCTGCATCTGCTTGCTGAGTAGGTCAGCCTCCTTGTTCAGCAGCACTCGCTTGATGCGCTCGACCTTCAGATCTGCGCTGGTCTGATCATAGCGCAGTCTTTCGACTGTGCCCTCGTACTCAGGCGGCAGAGCTGCCAAAATGGCGAGTACCACCGTGGATTCAGAGGTCTCACAGTTGCAGGCTTCCAGCTCTGTTAGCAGCTGCTGCAGACGCGCAAAGAAGCGCGCTACTGACTCGCCTGATTCCATGCGCAGGGTGCTGAGTCGCTGCTGGAGTTGCGACTGTCGCGCGACTGACGATTCGGTGAACTGGGATTCGAGGGTTTGCCAGGCGTCTTGCGCTGAGTTCGCGTGCTTGACAGTGAAGATGTGGAGATTGGATACGTGCCGCTGGAGAAAGGCTTGGGCTTTGCGGTCCTGCGCGCTGTCTGCACGGGATCGGGCTAGATCTGCAGCATACGCTGCCCGCTCCTCCTGAGTGGCGTTAGGTGCTGGCGCGGTGGGCAAGGGGGTGACGCCGTCTTCGACTACGGACCAGAGACCTGCTTCGACCAGCAGGCCTTCGGTGCGGATGCTCCAGATTGGCCAGTTGTCGTCATCGAGAATGGTGGGAAAATTGCCAGAGATTGGGGGATTAGTTGCCATCGCTGGTCGACTCGGCTGTCAACCACACGAACCCTAGCCAGCAACTCACTGGAGTCCTATCGCGCGTCAGCGCGTGGGCCCATAACCTGTTGGAAGAGCACGGGCAGACGCGGACACCAGTTCAGGGTAGTTACATTGATCTGCCACAACTGCTAGCGCGCAACCTTGCGCCTACCTGTTGGAAGAGCACGGGCAGACGCGGACACCAGTTCAGGGTGCCTACGTCTGCCAGGTGTCTGCCCTAAATACGGCAGTCACACTCGCACTCATCGCGGCCGGGCCGCTGGCAGGCACACCCTACGATCCCGGTGCTTGATCTCAACTGCACCGGGAGGGTATGCAACTAACAAATCGATCCCATTTCGATGACCCCATCGATTTCGCGACAATTGAGAGGTTTCGATGACCCGGGGGAAAATGTCCGACGTCCTCCCTTCTACCTCTCCTTCTCCTCGCCTCCCACCTCTCCCCTACCTCTCCTTCACCCGCCTTCCCTACCTCAGCCTACCTCAGCCTACCTTCCCTACCTCAGCCTCCCCTACCCTCCCCTACCTCCCCTACCTCCCCTACATCACCCCTACCTCCCCTACCTCCCCTACCTCCCCTACCTCAGCCTCCCCTACCTCAGCCTCATCCCCTACCTCCCCCAACCACTCTCCCCTACCTCTCCTTCACCCGTAGCCCCGCTCAGCAACTCACCCACCCCCTCTCATTCCCTAACCATGAAGAAGAGAATGAGCAAGGCGCATAGTGCCCAGCTCAATGCACTAAACAACTCGCCAAGGGCTGGCAATCGGCATCCGTGGGAAGCTTGCCGCAGCTGCTCCCCTTTAGCAGCAACTGACACATGCAGGCACCACCCCTGAGCTGGCTGTGCCTGCTGGTGCACCCCCTCAGCAGCAGCAACAGCTGGCAGCGGCAAGCACGTCCCGTAAGCGTGGGGCACCTGCAGCTAACAAGTCGAGGGCAGCAAAGCAAGGTGGGATAACACCACGTACTGCACCTAGCACCTTGTTTAAGCGTAGTAGAGCAGCCGGTAATGCACTAGCGCCAGCAGCAGCTCCAAAAGCTCATAGTGGTATCCAGTCGTCACGACTGCCGTCGTCGCGTCCACATGCCAAAAGCAAAACATGTTCCGACTGCTGCTGCGTGTTGCAGGTGCCACTCACAACAGCGTGGCGAAGCGTGCTAGTGCGGCGCGCCTCGCATGTGGCGAAATCGCATGAATTCAAATGTGTATCTTTGGACAGGCACTGAGCACCGCTGAGAGCGAGATAGTTTTTGCTGCGTCTGCCATATCGTAGCTGTGGCTCTCCTCTGTTTAAAGCACTGTTTACATATACTTTTGACTGAGTGGCTGCGGAGATACGGGCTTCGTATCACAGGGGGGTGGTTTTCAGGTAGTTGGGAACGCCTGAGTCAGACTTCTAGGCTGGCGGTCGCTCCCTACGCCTGACCCAACCCCTTGCTGCCTGCACCTGCTGGGTGCTATTACATGCTCCCAGCAGGCTAAACCAGTAGTAGTTGGGTGTTACTAGCGTTTAAAGACTCATTTACGGCTCATTTAGGAGGCCATAATAGGGGGGTGAGTGCTATTTAAGGTACGCTTTTCGCTGTTTAAAATACGCTTTTCGCTGTTTAAGAACCGTTTGAAAATTTAAACATGCGTGTTTAAGAGACGTCGCACCAGCCAAAGCTCTCTAATCCTAACGCATGTTCAGCATAAACAAAGCACCTTGCAGCAGCTGATCTGCGCTGGCAGCTATTACGCTTGCAGCTGCAACAGTTGGGCTTGCATCCTGGAAACATGCCCTAACAACCCTGACAGCAGCCCCGCCACACACGCACACGCACGCGCACACACACGCCGCACACACACACACCACGCACACGCTTGCTGCCAGCTCGGCACCACGCACGGAGCTGGCACCACGCTCACGCACACACACACAACCCGCCACGCATTCACACACGCACACGCAGCCCACTCACACACGCACACGCACTCACACACATGCGCACGCGCACACACACACCGCACACGCACACACCAAGCACACACACACATGCACACACACACGCACACACACACACACACACACACACACGCACACACCAAGCACACACACGCACGCACACGCACACACACGCGCACGCACGCACACGCACGCACAAACACACGCACACCAAACATACAACTCTTACCGCCACATGAAGGCTAGAGGCAAAGCAAGAAAAGGCAAGCTAAGGCAAGCATGGCAACTATTCCTAGGCTATGCAAGCTAGCAGTCCCTAGGCTGTGCATACAGCTCACCCCAAAAAAACCAGGAGGCACAGGAGCGCCATTAACATAAACACTATTCAGCGCTGCAAATGGCACATCTCCGTGTCCTTCGTCTTCTTGTTCACCGTGCTTGTTTGCTGAGCCTTGCTGATAGCCGGGTCAGACCGTAACAGCGTGAACGGTCCTGCGCACACGCACAGTACAGATGTACACCGTTCGTCTTCCGACAAACCAGCTCCGCAGCACATCACCTGCTCGTCCACTAGCTGCAGCTAGGCGGACGTCACCGCATGCCTGGCCCGCTGCAAATTGTGGAGCAGCGGAAGAAGCGACTACGAGCACTGCTACTGTACGAGCTACTGTAGAAAGACTAAGTAGTAGATAGTGGAAGCGCCGGTAGTTTTAGGCGCCCTAAAAACGCGAGGCCGAGGCGCTGGAGCGTAACAGCTCGAGACCGAAGCCAGCAGCCGCGGAGCGTAGCGACGCGGCTGCTGGCTGAGGTCGAGAGCTGTTACGCTCCAGCGCCGAGGCCGAGTGTTTTTGGGGGCCTAAAACGCCCCGGGCGCTGCCACTATCTAATTTAGTTCCGTTTTTGGTGCGTTGTGGCTACATTCTGTGCGGCGAAGCCGCATTTCTGGAGCAACACATTGTTTTGGAGCGAAGGGCGGGGCGTGGTAGCACGCGGGATGGTCGTTAGTTTGAACCAGCTATGCACTTTTCTAAAATGGCCCGCGTCCCGCGTTTTTAAGAGCATAATAGGCAACTAAGTCTCTTAAACAGCAGGCTATTAACTATTATAACGCATGAAAACGGAACTAAAACACAACTAGAGCTAAAGCAACTAGCTCACCTGCAGCTCCGGCTGAACCAGCGGCTGATTTTTCGGCTGGGCTGGAGATAAGTGCGGCTGCAAATGTAGAACAATGCAGGTTAAGCAACGCGAATAGCAAAGCAGCCGCTGATGTACGGTTGGCTTACCAGCCCGAAGAGCGCCAAGAGCTGTGTTGAACCACTATTCGGCCACTCCAGCAGCTCTTCCATGCCGCAAACACAAGTCGGCAAGCGAGGCCAGGCTTCTGCGGCAAATCTGCGCCTCACTTTTGAAATGTGAGATTTGAGCGGGTTGGAAAATGACCAAACTAGCGTCAACGAACGTTAAAACGCGCGTAACACCCAACTACATTAGATAGTTGGCAAACATGTGCGTGTTAAGCGCGCCTAAAGACGCTCGGCCTCGGTCCTCGCGCGTAACAGCCCTCGACCTCAGCCATCGGCCGCGTCGCTACGCTCCGCGGCCTCTGGCTGAGGTCTCGGGCTGTTACGCGCTCGGACCTCGGCCTCGCGTCTTTAGGCGGGCTTAACACTCCATGTTTGCCAACTATCTACTCCGTAACTGCAGCATCTATTGCCTGGCAGCCCCACCTCCCTTCGTTTTGTCTTGTTCGACCCAGCGTCACACGTCACCCTTTACCGGTGGTTCTTGTTCGGGCTCCACCTATCTTGTTCGGGCTCCACCTATAAGTCAGGTATCCACAACAAGGGGGTGGTATTCTTCACGCAAGTACTCTTTACAAGCACCGTTTTCGCTAGTGTTCATCACATCGGCAGCTGCAAAATAACGTACGTCTGTTGGCAAGCGGCGCAATAACTCTTGCGCGTGAGACCATGCCGACGCAAGCGATCGCGGACACACCACAATTGCTCACTATCGTTTGTTCTGAGTAGTTGAGTAGTGGCATCAATGATAGAACTGCGCCTGTTATCGAGCCGCAAGTACAATCAACTTTCAGCCCGCCAAGCTTGCTCCGCGAGCCTATTATTGGTCCTAAAGTTTCAAGACCAGCCGCAGTCGCACTCGTAGTCGCAGTGCAGGCGCAGGAATCTGTACGCAGGAGTCGCTGCTGTGCTGGCCGCGCACCCCGACATCCCGCTGCCTCCAACGCCCTTCAAATACCGACAACGATGCACCGCTCTCCAGGATGGGCGCAGGCGAGCTCGACCAATGCGACCACCGCTATCACAAAATCGCCGTCCTGGTTGGTTGCGTAATGTGCACAGATGCACAGTACAGGTGCACAGATGCACGCCTCGCTGTCTCCTGAATGTGAACGGAGAGTTACACTGAGTGTGTGTTCTTCCGCCTTGCACCGCAGGCCGGGTGACCGGGACTTGTTAGCAGCGCTGAACATTCGCCGCTGTGCAATCCGCATCAGGTACACCGCGCTACACCGAGTGCATTAGGTGAACATGTCGTGAACATGTCGTGTCACTTACATTTGTTTCGCACCTCACCGCAGGCCGCACCCCTGAGCGTACCAAGAAGGCGTACGACCCCAACAACAAAAAAACAATGAACCCCTAACAAAGGGGATGTGTGTGGCACAGGCGCCGGCACTGGCAACAGGCACACACACCAGAAGGCTGAGCTGAAGTGGGCAGTAGGCACACTGTCGGTAGCCTTTACAATGATGAGCTCGCAGCCTGGTTCGATTCCAACTCATGCTTATTTTGGTGTAGCATGAGGGCTGTGGGGTTCAGGAGTTGGTTGCGTAATGTTTAACGACGTTCAGCCGCGATTCCTAATGTGATTACTAATGTGGCGCCTTGACAATAACGCAAAAGTCCCTTCAACGTTCAGCGTCAATCCCTAATGTGATTACTAATGTGGTGTTTTGACTAAAGTCGCTCCGACGGCGGGAGTCGGCTGCGGGTGAATCTCGATGGAACGTGGTAGGCTCCTCTGGCACTCTCATGAGGTAATGTCACACGCTTTTAAACGCGGGCGGGCGTAGGAGGGCTGAAGGACCCTTGAGCCTTCTTGCTGCAAGCACAGCGTGGAAGATGACTGTGGTTAATCCTAGCACGCTCTCAGCCCCAAGTGAAAGCCGTGGGGAGACGATCGCGCGGAGCACGGCAGGCTTTGGTAGCTTCGCTGAATACGGTGGCGTCTTTTGGTCGCAACAAGGTAGAAATTGGTGCGCCGTCGTAGTCCACCGGCGGCACGAGCCACCTCGGACTGCGCGCTTCGCTTTGGTGCTGCAGAGAGGGCCTTCACATGGCCAAAGCTAGTGTTGAAGCGGGTTTTTCTGACAAAGACCCCGGCGCAAATGAAGGTGCCTTCTGCGAGCGGCATTGCTGCGTCTATCTCAGTCCGTACATGTTGCATACCATACATGGTATTGAGGGCTTGCAGATTTTTTGTGACTTGCACTGCTGAGTCATCCGCCAGCGAGGCTAGAAGGTGGCAAAGTCAGGCACCCTCCATGTCTGTTCTCAGGAAGACGTGCAAGAGACTTCAGGAGTTGAACTGAAGAAGACACTGGGCGTGTTTGAGCTCATCACCATGGGTGTGGGGTTCATGTGTGGAGCAGGTCAGGAGTCTGCAAGCCTCAATGCCACAAGAATGTTCTACGCCACAACCACACTGCAGCCACCAACATATGTATTAACAGAAAGCATATGCCACTCCATCTGCATTGACAAAGCGCACTTGCAGTGGAGTGCAAAAGAATGTAAAACATGCATTTCTGCAGGAATCTTTGTATCTCCTGGCTTCATCGCTGCAACGCTCACGGTATGTATTGGCTTGTGCATTGCAAGCTTGTATGTTGCAAGCTGTTCGGCAATGGCATGGGAATTGGACGCTTTGGCTTGCACTGCAGGGCCCTGCTTTGTTCTTGGCGTACCTTTCAGCTGCAGTGTCAGCCTACCTGTCATGCTTTTGCTACGCTGAGTTCTCAGTCAGTATCCCTTTGGCAGGTGCCGCCTACAACTACATGTGAGCATAGGCACTGTCAACCAGCCTGCTTGCATGATGGAAATCGAAGCACAAGAGTGTGCTTGCATTACGCTGTGCTGACCTGCTGATTGTGTGTGGCTTTTGTCCCCATTGCTGTTGGCGCAGCTACTCTACTTTGGGCGAGCTGATCGCTTGGATCACGGTGAGTTGTACATGCAGTACCCTCGCCAGTGCAGCAGCTGGTCTGCGCTCGCAAGAACACGCCAAAAACACTGTTGATGGTGTGGGTATGACGTGCGCCATGTTGGAGCCCCTCGAGTCCTTGTTTGTCGTGGTCCTGTCTGGGCCTCAGCTTGAGCTAGGGCCAGTTACACTCACAATGAATGACTCATGGTAGTATTCTTGTGTGTGAGTGCCTCCCAAATGGCCGCAATCTGCGTTTGGCCCGCAGGTGTCCAACCTGCTGTTTGAGTACATCCTGTCAATTGTGAGTCAGGCAGCGTGCAAATGCACAAGTAGCATACCCTGGCCTGGTGTGATTCTTGCCATGGGACAGTACAGAAGCGTTGGAGCTGTGGGTAGTTGATTGTACTGTCATTAGCAAGAGCACAGGCATGGTGTGAGCACAAGTTAATGTGCAGCTGCTGAGTCTACTCATATCTGTGGCTTGTTGAGGAAGCAGCAAGGTTGCTGATGTTTCCTCGCACGTCGTGTCGATGCAGGCAGCAGTAGGGCGCGGCTTCTCACCTTACCTGGCACGCCTCTTCAACCAGAAAAGCACCTTCTTTTACAGGAGCTACAAGAGCTATGCTTTGGATGGTGAGACCCAGGTGTTATGTGGCTATGTTAGGTGAAGGGAGGTGCATGAGGCTACTGTGGTGGTCTTGTCTGGATATCTTCAGCGAAGGTACCGCTCCATCCTGAGGTGGTGGCGGTAGTGCCAGCCGTGCTTTGCATGTCTTCTCTTCGGTAGTAGTCTTTGGTGTTTTCAAGTGTCGCACCCCTAGCGTGGCCATGCCCCTTGTATGATTGATGCTGGCATGCTACCGACATACCCATAGCAAAGCTCCTGGCAGCATGAATTGGGTACATGGCCCTGAATTGGGTACAGATCCCAGTGTGCAGTGGGGAACATGGCCATGGTGCCATGGTGGGCCCATGCTCAAGCTGTAGCTGCTCATCATACTGGCTCATGGTGCTGTCCCATGTCCCCATGCTTGCAGGTTGGGCTTGTGGCTTGATTCTTTTTTGCACAGCCATCCAGTGTTGGGGTGTGGCAGAGAGCGCCGCTGTGAATTCAGGTGAATGGTTGGTGATGCGCTGCCTGTCGCTGCAGCACACACTGGGTGTTGAAGCAACGCTGGCAGGCAAATGTAAAGTGCTGGAGATTGTGGCTTGAGTGCACATCAGCGCTGCATATTAGACGTACAGCAGCATCTGCACAGAGTGTGCAATGTGTGTGTGTCCCCGTCCTATTCCTTCTGTCCTAAACCTTAGCAATACTTTCACTGCTGCTGCTGCTGCAGTCATCACATGCATGCAAGTTGTTGTGCTGGTGTTCATCATCATCGCCGGACTAACCAAGGCAGACAGGGCCAACTTCACCCCTTTCATCAAGCCAGGCGGCACATGGTGAGTGCAGCGGATGCATACTGCCACCTAGTACGGCATCTTGGCCAGGCAGACAGCAGCTCCATGACAGCTTCATGGCCAGAGTGAGCTCCATGGCCACTTTCTCCCATTGCATCTACAGGAAAAACATCTTCAATGGTGCAGCAGTGTCCTTCTTCTCCTTCATTGGCTTCGATGCTTTGGCCACAACAGCTGAGGAACAAAGAGATCCTGCAAGGTGCGGAACTGATGTTGACTGTGAGGTGACCTGCCGAAGAGCAGGCATCACAGGCAGCTCGTCCAATGCAGGGCTGCAAGAGCAGTGTACCAAGCACGCTGTTCACCACTGCCACCATGATCAGCAGGCCTAGTGGGGCAGACGGACCTTCTCAGCTGCTGCCCAGGCTGGCTTGACCCTGTTTGACCTTCTTCCCCAACCCTACTGCCCCACCCCGCTGCACCCCTCTTTCTCCACCCCCCTGCTCAACATATGCCCCTGACCCCACGCCTGCCTTGGATTCTGCTCCCACCCCTACCTACCAGTTCAGCTGCCTCATGCCTGCAGGGATATGCCCCGAGGCATACTGGGGGCTGTGTCCATCATCACTGTGCTGTACACGATGGTTTGTGTGACCCTCTCGCTCATGGTGCCCAACTCAGGTGCGAATGCACTGTCTGTACTGGATGCAGTACATGTACATGCTGCAGTGCCGCCCTGCTCATTAGAGGGCATGTCAGGCGTGTTGCACATCTTGCTGATAATGGATGTTGCGCACTTGTGGTGGTGGTGGATGTTGATCTATGCTTCATGTGTGTTAAAAGGTGATGGGGTTGTGTTGTGTTGTGTTGCGCAGCCATTGATGCTAATGCGGCCTTTGCATCCGCTTTTGATACAGTGGGCATGCAGTGGGCCAAGTGAGTGGGTGGAGGACATGCTAAGCCGCTGCCTAGCTGTTGCCTACCCTGCATGCAGTGCACACTCACTGGTAAAGAAGGCCAGGGCCAGGGCCAGGGCCACTTCATGCTGTGCATTGCAGACGAGGGCCAAAGCTGGGGCTGGGGCTAAGGCCAAAGCCAATGCCAGAGTTAGAGCCAGCGTATAATGTGCACGTTCTATTTAAGGGGCCGGGGCCAGGGCCAGGGAGGTGCACCATTGGCAGCACAGGAAGATGTTTGACAGCAGTAGCAGATGAATGTGGTTCAATTTGTTGCTGGGCTAGCTAACCTACAGCTGCTTGCTGCATGTGATGCTGCAGGTACGTGGTGTGCATCGGTGCTGTGCTGGGCATCTTCACCACCGTGTTCATGGCCTTGCTAGGAGCAGGTGGGTATGGCAGCCAGCATGAACGCTGCGTTAGGCCAATCCTGCATCTGTGTGTTGCAAAGTGTGATGTGTGCAGTGTGCTTTGCTATCGAGCAAGGTGCATGTTGTCATGCACTCTGCTATGGTGTCATGTGAGCCTACCCCGTCTGCCTGTGTTGCAGCGCGCATCCTGACTGGCTGCTCCCGAGAACGCATGTTGCCGCCTATCTTTGCCTGGGTCAGCAAGTCTCGCCAAACACCCTACGTGGCCACCATCACAATAGGGCTTATTGGGTAAGGGGCGGGGGCAGTAACGTGTGTTAGAGTGAATGTTTCGTCCCTTGTATCTGTTATGCAATGGTGAGCCTACCCACCACATAACATCAGGAAATGCATTCATCAGAAGATGTTTGATCATTGGGTGTCTTTGTTGTGGTCGTATTGCCTTGATCAGTGCATATCTCCAATACCTGCCCCTCTCACAACAGGACCTCTCCTTCGACACGACTTGCTACTGGTTGCTGCTGCACTTCTGCACTTCTGTCATACTTCAACTGCTGCACTTCTGTCATACTTCAGCTGTGTGCTGCCAGCTGTGTGCCTGCAGTGGCGGCATCGCCCTATTCAGCGAGTTTGCAGAGCTGTCTGACATGATCAGCATCGGCACCCTCCTGGTCTTTTTCTTCGTGGCTGTTGGCCTTCTGTGGTTCAGGTGGTGAGTGGGACTGAGAGGCCGATAGCAGGTCAATATCATGGATGCCATGCGACTCTTTTACACGACAATGCGCTGTTGTGTGCAAACTGGCTGGCCATGTGCTATTACATTCCACATGTGCAACAGCCAATTGATGAACTAGGCAGTAAGGGGCTCACCTATGTTGTGCATGTGTTCCTGGTTTGCTCATGATTTGCTGTTCCTATCATGCGCATTAATCACTTGCATGCATAGAAGTGAAGTGATTTATGCTGAGTGCTGCCATTAGTACAAATGCCAGGTATGCATTGCAGCCATGGGCTTGGAGATGTCTTGATTGGCAAATTGCAATCGCTGTGCAGTAATGTCCGCGGCAAGACAAGCTTCAAGAGTCAATGCCTGCTGCTGCTGCACACTGTTGCCATCGTGGGCTTTGCCATGGTAAGTGTGGGCATTGATGGCAATGTGCCGACTGCCTTGGTAATGCAAGTGATGGTCAGGTAGGCAGCCACGTCCTGATGTTGAAAGGCGGTATGCAAGCTACGTTGTATAACACAACATCAGTGCATGACTCCTCTGCATACATGTGGCAAGTGTGCTCTGCTGGCATCTGCTGCATACCTTCTGCTGACCTGTAGCTGCTGCACAAGCTGTGGATGATAGTGGCAAGCATGAAGCTGCTGTGGCAATCACAAGTATAGGAGTTTGACCCTTTGGCTACACGTATGACTGTGATGTGATGAATACCATGAGGTCACTTGCTGCCTCACTTGCAGGGCTTCACGCTGATTTGGTCGCTGCCTGAGTGAGTGTCACAACCTGCAGTACAGTCAGTGGGGTGGTTTGCTTTGCTTGTGCCATCTGCATGGTATGGTGGTAGTAGGCATGCATCATATTGGGTAGTTGCGCAAGTACTGATATAAGGAAGAGGTTGAGGTGCAGTGGGAGAAACTGCATGCCAGCATTCATGCCTGCTCAAGACCTGCTACATTACGGGTTCATTGTGCAGGTATGCTCAGCGCATTCCTAGCTACGTTGCACCTAATGGCGCCATTGTGCCTGAAGTGCCAGCCGGGCCTAGTTATGGCCGTCAAGCTGGAGGCCTGATTGCTATGGCGGTGTTGTTCATAGCTTCTGTCGTGTCCATGACCTTCGTCTGCAAACAAGAGTATATCCCCGCCACCTACAAGGTGTGTGTTGGCTTTTGGATAATATATAAAGCTTGTGATACTGGGAGCATGGTGAACATACACATTGTTTATAGAAGGGCGCAGGTGCCTTGCTTGGGTTGCTGGATATTGTGAGAGACACCAAGCACCTGTCAATGCCCAAACATTGTGTCATGTGCTAACTCGAATTGTGCTGCGCTTTGTTGCGATGCGGCTGCAGGTGCCCCTGTTCCCTGCCATCCCTGCCTTGTCCATCTTTGTGAACGTCTTTCTGTTGGGGCAGCTGAGCAAGAGGAGCTATGAGCGCTTTGCCTGGTAAGGCCAGCAGCTCGTGCAGACATCATGCTATGCCTGCAACAAAGCTGATTATAAAGATCACAAATGAGATGTTAGTTTTGGTGTCAGATGATTGAGTTGTGTGCTGACCTGTAGGTGGGTGATAGGTACCGTTTGCCTTTACCTCTTCTATGGCATGATCTCACAAGAGGTGCGCAGAAGGGTGGTGGGGGACAGGCAAAGGCGCATGGGCCGGGCAGGCAGGGGACGGCTGGCAGGGCAATGCACATAGTCATGGTTGGGTAGGGAGAGCAGGCAGGCAGGGTACAGTGCAGGAGTTGCTCTTCGTCTCCATCTTGCCACTACAAGGTTCATCCGGATTAGAATGCTGGCCTTCGTCGCCATGCACTCTGGTTCATAAATTTGAGCGGGTGGTTGTAGGTCCATTGCAAGACTCTTGAGACGCTTGCTTGTCGGCTTGTGGGTGTGTGTAGGCTCATGACAAACTGATGTTCAGCCGACTGCAAGGCCTGCCAACAGTGGAGGACCTGCGCCAGGCGTCCAAGCTATCCGACGACAGTACGAGGTCTGAGGCTCGCCCTGGAGCATTGAGAGTGGCGGCTCCCTCACCATAGTGTGTGAGATGTATCAGGCACGCAGCCTCACACGAGACTGTGTCAGATAGGAGGTGTTAGGCCTCACTAGTGCATCATCGTACTATATGCCATGCTGTCCTGCTTGCTACTGCTGATGGTGTTGTTGGAACTGACTGTCTGAACACAACAACAGCACCGGCAACCCTTCCTGTGCACTATCATCACCTTCAGCTACATTCCCCCAAGGCGGGGTGTCGTACACACTGCTGCTGCACACGCACCTGTTGCTCACTGTTGCATGTGTCACGGGCTGACAAAGCCTGGATGAGGCTCAATTGTGACGGGTAGCGGCTGCTGCATTAGGGGCAGCTGCTGCATTGTGAGCTGCACAGCAGGTGCTGCACTTCTCTCTTGGTCTGCATACCCGCACTCTTCCTCATGACCGGCCCTGGCTTCAACAGTGGACGGGGCCGTGATTCTGCTCACATGCGATAGTCACATGCTTGGTGTGATATGAGTGTGATGTAGCAGAAGGTATGAATGTGCTGCTATCACACTGCTCAGCGATTTTCCACCGTAGCAGAACCTGATGAACTGTTGCTGCAACACTGGTACTCAGTTTAGGTACTGATGAAGGATGCTGATGGCATGTCGTGCGTAACCTGCTTAAACATAGTGGCCATGTAGCGTGTGCTGCCGTTGAACTTGTACATATCTCACATTGTATGAAGAGGAGATGATGATTGTACACGTCATCTATGGCATAGTGCCTGGATGAGTGTGTAGAGTGCTGTACATGAAGGAGTTTGTGCTCTATTGTTACTGCTGTTCAGTACGTAGGATAGGAACAGTGTAAAAGATGAGGTAGCACTGGGACGCACCTATGACCATGGATATGGGCCAGGCTTAAGCTGTGTGTTCTTCAGGCACTGACACATCAAGATTCACCTCAGTGAGCAAGTTTGCACATAACCTGTCTTGATATGAAGTGGTGGTGCACGCGATGTGACATATGACAGAAACATAACGTCATTGATGATGATACTATAAATGGCATGCTGTTTATTGCATGAGAATGGAATCATGATCCCATGAATACATTGTCCAGCTATTACTGACATTGCCTGCTTTCACCTCCGCTGTCACCACTACCTGTGCCACTATTGTTTTCCTTCCTACCCCGTTCCTTCCAGGTTATGCAGCGCCTACTTGCACCCCTCCAGGCTGTTGGCAGGTGATACAATGAATGTTTCCCCCTCCCAATAGCACCTCCCTGCTGGGCACCGCAATCACAACTCGTCCAGGGAACTGTTCTTGCAACACCGCCTTGGCAACTTCATCCTCGGGGACTCCAAATGCAGGCATGACAACCGCGCCATTGGCTATGAAGAAGTTTACATAGCTGGCGGCAAGGCGTTGACCGGGCCTGCGGTACATGTCGCTGCCCATGGGGTCCTCCTCCTGCATTCAGGGTGTCTCGATAGATCGTTTGGGTGAATGTAGCTGGGGTGTGCGCAGTTGTGGGAAAGGTGTGAAAGCAGTCGCAAAACCACAGAAAATTGGTAAGATGTAGAATAAGGTGAGTAGAAGATGTAGGGAAACTGGGGCACAAGGTAACTCCTACACTGACAGAAGGTTCAGGGCTGAAATTCAAGCACGTTTGTTGCGCCCAGCATGGAGCCAGCGGCAAGAGGAGCAGGGCCTGATGTGGTGCCTGGTTGTAGCGCACGCATGGGCCCAACACTCCCCCGCCAGCCAAGCGCAACAAACGCAACAAGGCTGAGAAGGCGGCTTAGCAGGCAGCTGAACCCACCCAGCCTACTAAGGGCAAAGGCAAGGGCAAGGCTGCCACAGCTGACTAGCACCGCAGCCAGGCAGCTGAGTGGGTAGGTATATTGGGACTGCATTGCAGCGCTGAACATGCAACGCAATGGGGAGAGCAATTGGGACCGCTGGAGCTGTGCTGGTGACAGGACCTGCTTGAGCTGCCAGCCAAGGGCAAGAAGTACCCTGAGCTGGGCTACAAACGACTGCGAGACCGGCCACCCAAGGCTCAGCAGCAGCAGCAGCAGCAGCCTGCCAGGGCACTGCCAGGGCCCCCTCTTGTGCTGTCATCAGCTCACAATCAGTGCATGCATGTCATGCCAATACGAGTCCATAGCCCTGTCACAGGGGTCAGGCAATAGTGTAGGTGGAAAGCGGCCACGCCATGTGCATGGGAACATAACTCCACACAAACAAACACCACCCCTAGTGAGGGGACCTGATTGGCCTGTGCATTGGTACTTGTTGCCTGCTGGGCTGATGAGGGACGTAGCAAAAGGTATGATGTGATGAGCAGTGAGGAGAGTGAGGGCCAGGCTGGTGAGGGCCATCATCATCACCATCATCATCCACATAATGATCATGGTGATGGTGCAGCCCCGGTCAGGGTCAGGGTCAGGGTCAGGGTCAGGATCTGGGTCAGGGTCAAGGTCAGGGTCAACATTATCATCATCATCATCATCAGCAGCAGCAGCAGCAGCAGCAGCAGCCTGACGTGGCATTTGCCTCTTGGCATTGCTGCAAGCACCAGCGGTGGCGATGAGGACGAGGATGGTGAGCTCCGGTCCAGCCAGAGTTGTTGAGGATGGAGGGGTTGTATTTAGTCAGCGTTAGTCAGGGCGGCCACTGGGTTGCCCACATCTAATCAGCCCTGCTCAGGGCGCAGCCTGCCCCTCCCCACCCCCCACACCTTGCTCTACACCTTGACTGGACCTGAACACACAGCCATCTGTGTGGTATGATGGGTGAGATGGGGTGGTGAGGGGGTGAGGTGGCCTGGAGGGCGGGGGTGAGAAAGGTGGTGAGGGCTGGCAAGGGGTCAGCGACAAGCTGTGCACTGGTGTTCAGCCCCCCATACCAGCATTGTGTATCCACCCACCAAGCCTTCACATTCCTCCTTAGTGCGGAACAGGGGGGGTGGCAGGGGCAGCTTGACGACTTGCAGGGTGCGGCCAGCTGCGTCTGTCATCCCCTACAGGTACACCAGGCAGTACCCACTTACTTGAGGGTAACGCCAGCAAGGCAGCGGGGGCGGGGCGGGGGCGGGGGCGGGGGCGGGGGCGGGGGGAGGGGGAGGGATGCAGCATGAGAAGGATATGTCAGATGCATGTTTGCTTATCAGCACAAGCTCACCTTCTGCAGGTGAGAGCACAAAGCAATGGTGGGTGTGGAAGTACAAGGTAGGCAGGGGAGGTGGTGGGAGGGGTTGATGAATAGATTGCCCCCTGCCCCTGCTATAACTAGGGTTGCCACGGGGCGGTTGCCGAGCCTGGCCTGACCTGCAGTATCTCGAGGGCTTGGCGGCTGATCTCATGTTGGGGGTCAGAGCTGTCGTCGGTCCAGGCCAGCAGCACCACTCCAGGTCGGGCGAAGCATGCAAAGTTGTCAACATGGCCTGGAATGGAACAGGTGCATGGCAGTCAGCAGCTGTCAGCCGCCTAGCCGAGAGAATGCCGGCCATCCATTGCCAGCCATGAGCCTGGACTGCTGCAGGCTGGCAGGCACTAGACTGCGGCTGGGGCTGTGGGTCTGGCCGGGACTGTGCCGCAACTTGCCAGCGCCAGCGGCTGGGCAGGGTGCTGGACCCACCATTGGTGTCATGGTCTGCGTACAAGCCCCTGTACATGCAGTCAAACCATGACATGGGTTGGTACATCATTTTCGACCTTTCCACTTTCTCACACACATGTCACACTTTCATCAATTCCATTGCAAACAGGGTACCAGTAGCCAGCAGCCTGTGGTGCGCTGGCCCTCCGCTCCCACCCTGGGACCCACTCCCACGACACTGTCCCCTATTCCTTAGGCAAGTTCCTATTCCTAACCCTGTGCATTCCCATCTCACCAGCTCATGCAGCCAGCCATGCTCACCTGGGCAGCCACAGCACCTTGGACACCCCCAGCCACCTCTTGAGCTGCGCCTCGATGTCCTCCTGCAGGTCAGGCCAGGCCAGCCGCCCCTAACCCTCAGCAGCCGCCCTGCACAGAGGCCATGAACGAGCTGGGATGGGGGAGAGAAGAGAGGCAGGCAGGCAGGCAGGCAGGCAGGCAGGCAGGCAGGCAGGCAGGCAGGCAGGCAGGCAGGCAGGCAGGCAGGCAGGCAGGCAGGCAGGCAGGCAGGCAGGCAGGCAGGCAGGCAGGCAGGCAGGCAGGCAGGCAGGCAGGCAGGCAGGCAGGCAGGCAGGCAGGCAGGCAGGCAGGCAGGCAGGCAGGCAGGCAGGCAGGCAGGCAGGCAGGCAGGCAGGCAGGCAGGCAGGCAGGCAGGCAGGCAGGCAGGCAGGCAGGCAGGCAGGCAGGCAGGCAGGCAGGCAGGCAGGCAGGCAGGCAGGCAGGCAGGCAGGCAGGCAGGCAGGCAGGCAGGCAGGCAGGCAGGCAGGCAGGCAGGCAGGCAGGCAGGCAGGCAGGCAGGCAGGCAGGCAGGCAGGCAGGCAGGCAGGCAGGCAGGCAGGCAGGCAGGCAGGCAGGCAGGCAGGCAGGCAGGCAGGCAGGCAGGCAGGCAGGCAGGCAGGCAGGCAGGCAGGCAGGCAGGCAGGCAGGCAGGCAGGCAGGCAGGCAGGCAGGCAGGCAGGCAGGCAGGCAGGCAGGCAGGCAGGCAGGCAGGCAGGCAGGCAGGCAGGCAGGCAGGCAGGCAGGCAGGCAGGCAGGCAGGCAGGCAGGCAGGCAGGCAGGCAGGCAGGCAGGCAGGCAGGCAGGCAGGCAGGCAGGCAGGCAGGCAGGCAGGCAGGCAGGCAGGCAGGCAGGCAGGCAGGCAGGCAGGCAGGCAGGCAGGCAGGGTAAGGAGGCAAACAAGGGGCTACCTTTGAGCAGTTGGGGTTCCTGTTGGGGTGCAGCAGGCACTCCTCAGTGGTCAGCAGGGTGCCCTCACCTGCAGGGTCAGGGTCAGGGTCAGGGTCAGGGTCAGGGTCAGGGTCAGGGTCAGGGTCAGGGTCAGGGTCAGGGTCAGGGTCAGGGTCAGGGTCAGGGTCAGGGTCAGGGTCAGGGTCAGGGTCAGGGTCAGGGTCAGGGTCAGGGTCAGGGTCAGGGTCAGGGTCAGGGTCAGGGTCAGGGTCAGGGTCAGGGTCAGGGTCAGGGTCAGGGTCAGGGTCAGGGTCAGGGTCAGGGGCAGGGGCAGGGGCAGGGGCAGGGGCAGGGGCAGGGGCAGGGGCAGGGGCAGGGGCAGGGGCAGGGGCAGGGGCAGGGGCAGGGGCAGGGGCAGGGGCAGGGGCAGGGGCAGGGGCAGGGGCAGGGGCAGGGGCAGGGGCAGGGGCAGGGGCAGGGGCAGGGGCAGGGGCAGGGGCAGGGGCAGGGGCAGGGGCAGGGGCAGGGGCAGGGGCAGGGGCAGGGGCAGGGGCAGGGGCAGGGGCAGGGGCAGGGGCAGGGGCAGGAGCAGGGGCAGGGGCAGGGGCAGGGGCAGGGGCAGGGGCAGGGGCAGGGGCAGGGGCAGGGGCAGGGGCAGGGGCAGGGGCAGGGGCAGGGGCAGGGGCAGGGGCAGGGGCAGGGGCAGGAGCAGGGGCAGGGGCAGGGGCAGGGGCAGGAGCAGGGGCAGGGGCAGGGGCAGGGGCGGGGTCAAGGGCAGGGGCAGGGGTGGGTTCAAGGGCAGGGATTAGGGTTAGGGTTAGGGTTAGGGTTAGGGTTAGGGTTAGGGTTAGGGTTAGGGTTAGGGTTAGGGTTAGGGTTAGGGTTAGGGTTAGGGGTTAGGGTCGCCTTAACCCCGGCAGGGGCAAGGGCAGGGGCATCTCTGCACCTCACCATCGACATGGATGGATCCGCCCTCCAAGACCAAGCTGGGTTGCACTGCCGGCAGGCCTGCCACGTTAGCCACACGCACCCCTATCATTGCGTCCAAGCCACCCACATCAGAGTACTTCTGACCATAGGCATTGAAGGCCCAGCAGCACGCGATGACCCCCGCCCCCTCAGGCCCCTGCCCTGCCGCCCCCACTGCTGCTGCTGCTGCTGGGCCGACGCCAGCTGGGGTTGCATCAGGTGGGGGTGGGGTCAGGGCGGCCCGCAGGCCAGGGTAGGCTGAGGCCCAGGTAGAGCCCTGGTGATTATGGGAGGTGGTTGGGGGGCAGGGGGCTGCTGGCCCAGGGCTTTGGCAGCCAGGCAGGCAGGTTGCGGCCTTGGGATCCACAGGGGGATGGCTGACCAGGAACTGCAAGGCCAAGAGCAATAGCAAAGGGACACCCATCGTTCAGGTTGAATTGCTCCCTGCCCCCGACCCTCTGCCCTCTGCCCCCTGCCCCCCGCCCCCCGGCCCCCACCCCCCGCCTCCCACCCCCCGCCCCCCACCCCCGGCACCCACTGTGGGTCCAGTGTCCCGCAGCCAGTAGTCATTGGCACTGAGCTCAACCACCCGGATGTGCTGCGGCAGCTGGGTGCGAGCTGACAGCCACTGCAGCAAGCAGAGCAAGACAGGTCTGGAAAGTGCAGCATGGAGGTTTGCTGCATGGAAATGTGCCGTGTCGGAGGTTGTAGCATGGGACTTTGCAGGATGTTGTTAGTGACTTGCTATTCTTGACGACAGCAGCTTTGTGAAGGCATTGCCTGGGACGACACATCAGGTCACAGTAAGTGATGGCCAAGAGTGAAGGCAGTGACAAGGGTAGAGGCTAGGGTAGGGGCCAGAGGGAGGTGTGGGAGCACGGGAGGGGGGTGAGGCCGGGGAGCTCCCTGCTCCCCAACAGCGCCCCAACACTCCTTGACTGCCCACACACCCATTGGCACAGACCCACTCACAGGTACCCGCCCGGCCCGCCCGGCCCTGATCAGCTTCGCCCCAGCCCTCCCCCTACCCGGCCAGCCCAGCCCGGCCCGGCCCAGGGCTAGGGCCAGGGCCATTGTCAAGGTGCCCCCCTCCCTCGTGCTGCATCACCAGCCAGGTGTGAAAGCTGTTCTGGTGGCCTGGTCTGCCTGCCATGACCCGCCCAGGGGCTTTGCTAACTGCAGGCTGTGCAAGACCTGAAGTTGAGACATTGAGGTGTTCCGTGAGGCCGATATGACGTCATTGCTCTCACTACCCCAGCCCTAGAGCCATGGCAAAATCTAGGGTTGGTTGTTTACCTGCAGGCTGCAGGCTGTGCAAACGCAGACCCACGCAGGACAGGCCCCATCTGGCTAAACATCTCTGGCAAAGACTCACTGTCATGGAGGCTCCCTCAAGCAGGCTGTACACCTAAAGCTGAAGGACGCGGTCAGTTCAAGGCCCTGATGCCATCTAATGTGGTGCCATGAGGTGCACCCTCACCCTCACCCCCCTCCCCTTGCCCAGGCACCCCCCCTGCCCAGGCCCCCCTACTGCACCTGGCTCACCGCCCCTCCCCAGGCACCCCCCATGGGGCAGGTGGCTGGACCAAGACACCAACACGTGCCTCAACATGCAGCGCATTGGGGAGAGCATGCAGCCCTCCCTGAGGTGTGCAGCTGGAAGGACCTGGAGGGGCTGCCTGCCCATTACATGGAGCACACCAGCAGGGCTGCAAGCTGGTCAACGACCGGCTGGCCAAGGCCCGGCAGCGGCTGCACCGGGCTGCCCAGTACCGGCAGCGCAGGAACGCCCAGGCTTGCAAGCAGCCCGCCTAGCTAGTCTAGGCTCAGCCAAGCATTCAAGCATTGAGTTGTCAGTTTTGATGAGTAACCCAGTGATTAGGAAAGTGCAGCATGGGAATGTGCAGAATGTGGTTGGGGAGTGGCGATTCCTGACAGCACATCCGGTCACAATGGATGTGGGGGCACAGGAGGGGGGCCAATACAGTGCACCCCTCCCTCTTGCTCTTTCTTTCTTCACCAACAATAGTTTAGTTTTCACCGACAAGAGTTTAGTTTTCACCGACAAGAGTTTAGTCTGCATCGCCAGCTTGGTGTTGGAGCTGTCCTGACGGCCACCTCGCCTGGTGTCCCCACCCCAGACTCCCTGATGGGTCAGCTGGCTGGACCGGGACACTCACTCATGCCTCAGCTTCCAGCACATTGGCGAGAGCGTGCAGCCCCCCTGAAGAGGTGCCAGGCTGGACAGGCACCCATGGCAAGAGTACCAGCAGGGTTACAAGCTGGTCAACGACAGGCTGCATAAGGCCAAGCTGCGGCTGCACAGGGCTGCAGAGCACCAGCAGCGCAGTAATACCCGGGCTCACAAGCAGCTGGCAGGCCTAAGGCTACAGTAAGCCTTACAAGGATCGAGCTGTTAGTTTGCTTCAGTAAGTATAAAGAACATCAAACCCACCCCCAGGGTGATTAGGATGTCTCCGTCTGTGATTTCTGATAGCAGAGGTGGGGCGTGAGTGCACGGTCACGAAGTTTGAAGGTAGGCACGGCTAGGTATAGCCATGTCGTTTATCCACAGCTCGCCTGGGTGCTATGGCGAATGGTGTATTGCGTGCCCGACACATTGTTAGCATGTTACTCACGCTTGCAGCAGTGGTGCACACAGTCACTGGTTCATACTTAGCGATGGCCTCTGCCACTGCACCGAATGCGAGTTGGGCAGGCCTTGCTTGCTGCCGCCAGTTGAAAAGGTTGTCGGGCCAGCCTGAGTAGAAACGGCGATCAATTTAGCAGTGCAGATGAGATGTTGTATATGTGCGCACGTGCAACGATGCAGGGAATGATGTCAGCGAGAGCTACGCAGGCGCACCTATCCAGGTGCCGGCATGAGGCTCCCACTCAGCTGGCATGCGAGGTGCTTGTCGCGCTAGGCCAGACATGCCGGAGATTGACACCTTGCTGGTTAGCGCGTGAGCAGCGCGCCACGCACTACGCCACGGCGCTGGTGTCCGGCGCATGGTAGAAGGGGATTGCATTAAGGTCATCCCCGCCATTGGCCCCGCAAACCTTTGCCGGGCCCGGTTAAGTCACAAATCGATTCGCCCGGCAAGCAGCACACCATTGCACTGAGCGCGACGCAGCGCGCACGCTGCCCCCTGCACACCCACACATGGCCGACTGACCCGGAAGCAAGCCATGACCACATAGGCAGCCTTGTGTTTCTCTCCACAGTCCGGGTAGGCAGTCCGTGCAAAACCTGCGCATCAGAACCTTCGCACCCGCACTCGCAACCGCTCCGCGACCTGCCTCACCATGCTGCCCGACTGTCGGCTTCTGGTGTGGTGCAAGTGGCGCAGCGAGTGGCGACAGTGGCCAGCTACAGCAAGTCAACCCACAATGAAACGCTTGACGCCTCACAGAGGGGGCGTGTGTGAGCAAGCGCTATGTATGCTTGAGCTAGTCATGGAGGCACACACACGGGATGGGGGGAGCTGAAGTGGGCCCTAGGCAAGCTAGCAGATGTGTGGTCTGCTCTACTCATGCGCTGCCGCAGTGGCGTCTGAGGCAAGTTGCTCAGCCTCGTGGCTCCGTGCCTTGGTGGCCTGGTGCTGCTCTTGCTCCCAAGCCAGCCGGTGCTCCAGCTCAGCCTGCGAGTGCGAGCAGGGGTTACTGACACTGAGTGTTGTTGCCTCCGCATGTATGCGGCATGATGGGGAGGAAGGCTGGGGCACCAAGACAATGCTAGTTGGGAGACTACCTGGCCTCAGGTTTGCGACAGAGTGGAGAGGGGCTGGTGTGTCGTTTGAAGCCCCTTCCACACACTGGCAGGTCAGTCACACGCAGTATCCCCCAGGACTGGGTACTTGCTGAAGTGGGTGTGTCAGGACTGTAAGGCGCTGCTGCTTCTCAAGCGCTGTTCTGTCCATGCAAGCTTGCTGAACAGTGAGGATGATATGTCAGCGCATCAAGCCTTGTGTCTTACTACGCAGTGCAGTTTCTGTTGTTTGAAGACATGCGACCTACACGTCCAAGACAGTGGCACAGCAGCCTGGAAGCCCATCCCACCCCCCTACCAACCCACCCTGGTTATTTTGACAAGGGGCTCACTGCTCATGGCTAACGCTGCTGTGCCTATTGTGGCAGTGTTGCTATAGTAACACAATCCATCAGCTGAGCTGACTCAATCTGTGTGGCTTATCCAGAGATACAGGTAAATGAGCCCAGTCAAACTAGTAACTAGTAACAAGATTTAAGCACCTGAGCCAGTAACGTGTGAGACTGACTGGTGTATGGGACCGATGGAGGGTGGTGTATGACTGGTATATGTATGTGTTCATAAACCCGACCTGCTATACCTCACACCACCCTCCATCAAAGCAAATTAGGTGACTGGGGGGTGGGAGGCCATCGAGGTGGTGTAATTTTGCCTTGGATGACCCGATGAGCGTTCTTGAGGGTGTATTACATACTCACCATGTTTCACATTTAGTGCACTTTTATTTATCATACCGATACCTTGATCACATGAAACCACTGTGGCACTTAGAAATGAGAACATTGCAAACATTGGGAATCCCAGTCAGGGGGGCCAGGTCACATGAGCAAGCAAGATGCCCCTGACGGCAGGGCTAGTGCTGTGGATGCACGTGTCAAGCCTACCCCTAGATACCCCACACGCGGGGTTCCAGTACCAACGCACACATTGTGATCAGCATACATTGCTCAATGTGTATTGTGCATATGGTGATGCCATGGCATGCTGGGAACAGTGAAACTTGAGACTTTCTGAAGCTGGCATTGGATGCTCTTGGTCCGTAAGCTAGACTGCAGTGATCTGGGCTGATCTGGGAATTCGGATGACATGGAAGTTTGACAATGACTGCAGCCTGTGCAAACAAAGATCCACCCTGGACAGGCCAGGAGACAGATTTAGCCCTTGTGGGTCAGGCATCAGGGACACTGATGTGGAGTGCATGCATCTTGACAGTGCTGGTGGGATGACCAGCAGCACTGTGGGGTCTTCATGTGGAGAGGGAGTGGGCTATAGAACGATTTTGACAGCGTCGACCTCGACAGACTGATCATGCTGCAGCATCTTGGTAGGCTCCACGGAGGGCAGGCTCTGCAGCTTGTGGGCCAACATCTTGTCATGGGCCTGCAGCAGCAGCACCATCACACCCAGCCTTGTCTGACCGACCCAACCAACCTGGCATTCCTTAACCCACATGCACCAAGAAGATGCCACAGGAGAATTCATGACTATATGGATGTGTCCTTTACCCCTCACACAGCCTTCACATCTATCACACATCCCATAGATGGCAGCTCCCTCTATGCCTGGTCTGTCTGCCTCACCTCTTGGCAAACCATCCCGTAGAACAGATAGAGGCAGGTGGCGGCCAGGGTCCACCTGCAAGGCACGATGCGTCATAGCCAATCAGGGTGGTGAGGTGTGAGGCGTGAGCTGGAATATGATGTGATGCCTACAAGGACAAGATCACCAGACAGGGAAGCGTGACTGGCATTGCCACTTGCAAGCAACACTACTGTTAGGTTCAGGTTCTCCAAAAGCTTGCTTGCTTGCTACGCCAAAGCCAAAGCTGCCACTTCTGAACATGGACTCTCCTAGACCATGTGAAGGATTGAAAGCATGGCTGACTGGCTCCCACCCTTGACTGCAACACTGCTGTTTGGTATGTTGGCTAGCACCTGCATGCATGCATATCTAGCCAGAGCTTCTAGCCAAGCACTGTTGGTCAACCAGCCAGTCTCACCATCCAAAACGCTCGTAACTCTTCTGATCCAACTGGCCCAACAGGAAGGTGTTGACGAAAATAGACGCAGCAGGGATGCCAGGGAACAGGGGCACCTGGTGCAGCACGGCACAAGACAGGTCAGCCTAGAAACGTGAGGGGATGGCAGGGTTGCACAGGGAAAGACATGAGGCACCAGGGAAGCCCAGACCACCATGTCAAATTTGTCAGGCAAACCTGAGTGATAGCCTTAGCAGGGCACATTCGTGCAGGGAGGGGCTTTGGCTTGTTTGCAGCTGTACCGCTACTGCAACGCACCTTGTAACCAGCTGGCACAAAGTCTTGCTTGCAGAATACAGCCATGGAGATGGTAGAGGCTAAAGTCATGACAGCCATGGCGATGAGCCACTTGTACTGCTGCTGGTTGTCTGGCCCGGCGGGGATGGGATCCACATACGAGTCGTTGTAGTCATAGCCAGCCACCTCGTCAGCATACCTGCAGGGCAGGGCAGCAGCGGTTGAGACATGGGCCTGATACTGGCTTAGCCACCCATGCAGCCACAGTCGAGGCTGGAACCCCTGTCTTGACTGTGCAGGAGCACTGGCAGCCACTCACGTTGGCAGGACCCAGCACAGGGTAAAGCCCTGCAGGCAGGAGCCATGCAGCAGCGGGGGGTGAGCAGGTGAGCAGGTTGGCAGGCAGGGGAGTGGTGCAAGGCAGCTGACGCTCAGGGCTGCCACCACCCCACAGGCCGCTGTGTGTCACCTCAGATCCCACACAAGTCAGTGCTGGCAGCCCTGGCTGGTGGCAGCTGTTGCAGGCAGGAGGCGCAGCCCACCCACCAGGGAGAAGCCGATGATGGCAAAGGTGTGCAGCAGCAGCAGGCACTGGCCCTTGAAGGTGGTCTTGCCAGGCACATTGCTGCAGGGCAGGGCACAGCGACAATGATTACAGAGTCTGCAACCAGCAGTAATGATCTGATCTTGTTACAGCGTGGATACGCTTGCTTGCACTCCATTGCTTGTGCTACTAGAAGGTCTGCTGCAAGAAGATGCTATGATGGGCGGCCCCTCCGCGGTACTTCCTTGACAGTGCATGACTACTCAGGGATGGGCCCTGCCGTGTCATGCCTCACACCCACCATCGGAACCAGAGCAGACCAACAGCCACAAAGTAGAAGACAATGAAGGTGCCGATGCTGATCATATTGGCCAGCTCCGCAAAATCGCTGAAGAGAGCAATACCGCCACTGCAGGCACACAGCTGGCAGCACAGTTGACGTAGGACTATAGGACAGAAGTGCAGTAGGTAGTGCATGGCGGTGCAGTAGGTCGTAGCAGTGTGCCTCAGGAGCAGCCATGTGCAGGACACCGCACCTGCACATGCCAATGGCAATGGTGGCCACGTAGGGGGTTTGGCGAGACTTGCTGACCCAGGCCAGGATGGGTGGCAGCATGCGCTCCCGGCAGCAGCCAGTCAGGATGCGCGCTGCAACACAGGCAGGCAGGGTAAGCTCACAGCATATCAGGCAGAGTGCATGATGACATAGCACCATGTTCCGTTGTACTGCACACTTGATGCTAAACAAAAATGCGTGCATGCCATGCTGTCCCAACACGCACCTGCTCCCAAGATGCCAATCATGACGCCGGTGAAGATGCCCATCAGGGCGCCAATGCACACAATGTACCTGCACAAACAGCCACCCGCACCAGAGTTCAACCTGGTTCAGCAATATGTTAGTAGCAAGCCTGGTTCCTGGTCCACCCTCGGATGCATGCCCTCCAGCCTTCCGCAGGCCAGGGCACAGTGAGGTCTGGTGCTGGGGCTGGTTAGGGCATGACAGGGCATGACAGCCCTGCACGCCACTCACTTAGCCCACTGCATGCCCACTGTATCGAAGGCAGCAGCAAAGGCAGCGCTGGAGTCAATGCCTGTACAGCACCATAGCAGCCAGCAGTAGGGCTATCAGATGGTGTATGTGCTAAGATGTATGGCTCAGCTTTAGCCTAAACAGTCAGACTGGCACTGGTACTAATGTGATGATGGCAGAAGCCCATGGCGGTTGAGTTTCAACACGTGCTTGCGCTCATCCATGCTGGGCATGCATGCATGCATACATGTGTCACTCTGCTGGACTCACTGCCGTTGGGAATCATAAGGGACAGCGTGACGCACATCTGCATGGCCACACACATCCAGGCCCACAGACGTGGTCAGTCAGTCAGGCCAGCAGGGACCAGGCATGTAACTGGCTGGGCGCATGTGGCCCTGTGCTGCCAGTCCCACGGGGCAGCAGGAAATCGAGGAACAGGGAGGCCAGGGGCTCACAGATCTGCTCACTGCTGGCTTGTGGATCTGAATGCTGATGCGTTTACCATGGCATAGATGGCAGTGACAATGCTCATGGCGCCCAGGATGCCGATAGGCATGTCCCTGCAAACATGGCAGCACACTCCCCATTATGATGACTGATGATGACTCATGCATGATGGCCATGCACCCATGATCACCAAGCGGGTTCTGCTCCACAGCCCTTACCTGGCGGGGTCCTTCATCTCCTCAGCTGTGGTGGCAATGGCGTCAAACCCTGCAGCCAGCAATGCCCACACAACCGCTCAGCTCCTCCGCGGCAGCTGCTCAGTGCAGCTCAGCCCGCTGTCAGACACTGGATGCTATGGTGGTCGCATGCTGTAGGCCTGGCCAGTTGCTGCAAAGTGCCTGACCAGGTGTGCACTGCCTACCAGCCTGGCAGCCTGCTAGCTTGCGCACCAATGAAGGAGAAAAATGACACAGCAGCGCCGTTAAAGATATTCTTCCTGCAGCAAGCACAGCAGGGGCAGGGTAGCAGAGGGCCCAAAGAGGGCAAGGCCCAAATGCATGGGATGCATGAGCTGGGGCAGTAAACGTCATACCATACGATATCCAGGTGCAGGTATTCAGTACAAACTCACCAGCTTGCGCCCGCCTTGACGAATGGCTGGAAGTTTGCCTTCTTTGCTTTTGTCAAGCCAGCAATGATGATGAAGATCATGATAACCACATGGACAATGGTGATGACTGCAGCAGGCAGGAAGCAGCTCCGGGCTTGGTTGTATCATAAGCACCCTGAGCAGCTGCTCGTTGCATCTTGGCGGCGCCCAAATTTGACCTAACGCACTAAACGACTTGACCCAGCAAAAACTGAACAATGAAGAACAGGCAGGCAGCGCCTAGCAGCAAGTGCAGCAGGCAACCACCTACTGGTGTTGGCAGTGGCGCTCTCCTTGATGCCGTAGCACAGCAAGCTTGTGAGGAAGAGAGTGAGCCCGCACGACCAGCCTGCAGGCATGACCGCCGACTTACATAGAGGTGTGATGGAAAGCTTGTGAAAGGGTGGGCAGCTGTGGCTGTCAAGGTGGTGACTGGTTTCGTTACTGCTAAAGCTGTAGTGACATCTCACCGTCAAGGCGGTAGCCGTTCCAGCTGCGAATGAAGTACGAGCTAGGCTTATTGAAGAGCAACGCCTGTGGACAGATACCACACAAGCTAAGCTGCAGCTTGGACAACAGATGGGTGGTGGCTGGCGTGGCTGGCAGGCATAGCAGCAGGCAGCCATGCCTGGGTGCCCAGGTCACGCCTGCAGTGCCAGCCCCACCCACCCTAGCGACTGGTCAGTCCCCCGGCACCCACAGATACCACACAAGCTAAGCTGCAGCTTGGACAAGCTCAAAGTAAGGACAGTCAGGCCATGGCGCCCATGTAGCATTATTGGGTAACCTGTGGCTACACTCACCAGGTATGGCGCGAAGCCTCTAGCAACAGCCGCATTGGCCAGGATATATTCCAAGATGAGGTTAGACACCTGAGGTGATAACATGAGCGCCAGGACAGGATATCACCTCCATGGTCACCTCATCATCACCAACACCACCTCTGTCATCATCAACAACACCACTACTGCTCATCAGTGCATATGGCAGCCTAGGGTCTAGGTAAACCCTGCCTCTGCTGCATGCACCACACATTGCAGGCACCTTAGGTAGGTTGCTGCTGCTCTAGGTAGGCAAGGCCGGCTGGCTAGCTGATTCCTGGTTCTGACGCATGCCGGGTGAGATGTTGCTGATCGTCAGCTGCCTGGCATTCCGATAGCCTGGTTTCTGATCCTGACATTCCTTGCTCACAACAGGCCCCTCATCTCACCGTGACCCAGGCAATCATCTCCCCCAGAGTAGAGTAGCTGCGCAGGGGCAGTGCACCAGGGTCAGGTGAGGGTCAGAGCGGCCAGACGTCTACTGGCAGTGTGGTGGCAGAAGGTAGGAAGCCCAGGTGGCAGCCAGCTACCAGTAGTCAGTGAGTGTCACTTCACAGCCCCTGGTGTGTGATTGCCCATGCAATGAAACCAAGCAATATGAAATATAAAGACAAGGCAACAGGCTGCAGTAAGAAAGGCTGAAGTGGTCAACAGTCCCTCTGCATGCTGACTTGGTCCAATGCATGCCCTCACATGTAGTTGTAGGCAGCCCCAGCCATGGGGATGCTGACAGTGAACTCCGCGTAACAAAAGGACGACAGGAAGGCTGAGCCAGCGGCAATTAGGTAGCTGACAAACAAAGCTGGACCCTGCAAAGGGTCAGAAGCAGCAGAACAAGGGATGGTGTCAAGGTAAGGTACAGACAAGCATATGTGTGTGGGATACCAGTCATGCACTTCACAGTATGTGAGCAGAGCAGGATCATAACAAACCACTCACTGTAAGCGCGCTGGCGATGTAACCAGGGGTTACAAAGATGCCTGCGCAGGTGTGGAATAGTGTGGCTGAGATGAAGAGCAGCTTGTCATAGTTGTCTGTGGCTGTAATGGATAGGAATGACATGATGAGACTTCTGATAGCACATGAGGGTGAGAATGAGACACGTACACTTACACACCTGCCCCACACATGAAACCAACACCCAGGCAAGTCAGGTCCAGAGCGCCTAGCGTTTTCTTCAAAGGTTCGGATGAGGTTTCCTGTGTGTCCTCCTGCAGTTTGTCCGTATTATTGCAAGCATCTTGCATGTGCTTTGAAACCACTTGGATAGCATGCAATGGTTTATAGCAGTTGCGTAACGATTAGTTGTGGCAAGCAGACCTGCATGGCCGCTAGGGTTTTGGTCTTGAAGAAACGACGGGTAACTGTGCGGGGAAAGGTCAACCATTTATCTGCGACCAAAATGGCGTTGCAAGTCCGAAGTCACATGTAGCACATGTTACAAGCGGGTCGCTACTCGCTGCGTTGTGCTTGCTCCTTGTACCTGTGCTGGAGAAGAAGCCTGCCCCGACGTACTCCGCCACGCTACCAAAGCCCACCACGTCCCTTAAGGACATTGTGGCTGCAGGCGCGCTGCTGTCAGACATCGCAAGCGGCAGCTGCAGTTCGCTGGAGTATTGGCTGGCAACTATGGAAAGGCAGGAGCCGGGAACAGAGCAGCGACTGTTCAAGCTGCTATATCAGCGACGATAGAGCAAAGCTGGGCAGTGGAGCACGGGACAGGTGAATGTCGCTTCGCTTAGTAATATGACGGCCGGTCACGGTTCGCGCTTGACACAGCACGTATCTAACTCTGTACAAGTCGCACTGTTTGGGCAGTCCTTGCTATGCTGGGGATTGGTTGCTCACACTATATTACTGTACTCGCGGGCGGTTCCCCTTCCTATCGCGCAACGAATGGCCACAGTAGTGGCTTGGCGATGACTAACAGCAAGGACCTGTCTACGCAAGAAGCTCGTTGTCGGCGAGTACATCGCATGCCCTTCCCTCCCGCCACATGCACCCCACGAAAACACAACTCGGAATACCTAACTCATTCCTAAGCTAAGGCAGAATTCTTCCTGAGATGCTTACCCCATCGTTTGATAGCCCCTGGCCTACTTGCCACATGTCATCTACCAATGATATCTGCAATGTTGTCAGCCAAGATGAATGCAATCTCAACCGCAGTTACATACGTTAGGGATACTATGTTTGTTGGCTCCCCGCCTCATTGTGTCTATGGTTGCTGCAGGCGCTGACCTGACCTGACCTGACCTGACCTGACCTGACCTGACCTGACCTGACCTGACCTGACCTGACCTGACCTGACCTGACCTGACCTGACCTGACCTGACCTGACCTGACCTGACCTGACCTGACCTGACCTGACCTGACCTGACCTGACCTGACCTGACCTGACCTGACCTGACCTGACCTGACCTGACCTGACCTGACCTGACCTGACCTGACCTGACCTGACCTGACCTGACCTGACCTGACCTGACCTGACCTGACCTGACCTGACCTGACCTGACCTGACCTGACCTGACCTGACCTGACCTGACCTGACCAGACCTGACCTGACCTGACCTGACCTGACCTGACCTGACCTGACCTGACCTGACCTGACCTGACCTGACCTGACCTGACCTGACCTGACCTGACCTGACCTGACCTGACCTGACCTGACCTGACCTGACCTGACCTGACCTGACCTGACCTGACCTGACCTGACCTGACCTGACCTGACCTGACCTGACCTGACCTGACCTGACCTGACCTGACCTGACCTGACCTGACCTGACCTGACCTGACCTGACCTGACCTGACCTGACCTGGCCTGACCTGGCCAGGTCAACGAGCGGCTGGTGCGCCCAGCCTGGAGCCTGCGGCATGCTGAGTATGTGCAATGCCTTCAATGGTGCCATGAGGTGCCGCCCCCCCCCCCTCCACCTCTCCCTGCCCAGGACCAGCCCCCTGCCCAGGCTCCCCCTGCCCAGTCCTCCACCGCGCACCCCACAGGTTGATCTAGCATGAGTGCCATGTACCACGAGCTTAGAGCAGGGTAGCTCGTTGGGCTGTGAACCCACTGTTCCCTTTACGGGGTTCAGGGTACCTTATGGCCAGCATCACACTTGCATGCGCCATACAACTGTTACACCCAGGACCCCCCTCAACCTCCACCAGCCCAAGACCAGCCTCCCCCGGCTGCACGACCCCAAGCCCCCCCATGGGGTAGGTGGCTGGACCAGGACACCATGGGTGCCTGAACTTGCAGCGCATTGGGGAGAGCATGCCGCGCCCCATAGAGTTGTGCAGTTATGAGGGCCTGGAGGCACTGCCCACCGTTGGCACGGAGTACCAGCGGGGCTACAAGCGGGTCAATGACCGGCTGCCCAAGGGCAAGCAACTGCTGCACCGGGCTGCAGAGTACCGGCGGGGCATTAATGGTCGGGCCCGCAACAATGCATAGGCCCTAGTAGGTTACACAGGCTGTTAGCTGATAAGCATAGTGCCGTTAGTTTTGGTGAGGTGCGCAGTAGGTAGTAGATAACGTCAAAACCGCCAGTGCTATAAAGGGTTTAAGCACGCGAGGCCGAGCACCGGCGCTAAACAGCTCGAGACTGAAGCCAGCGGTCGCGGAGCGTAGCGACCAGCGGTTAGATCAGGTGCAGGTGTTGAAGGAGGTGGGGGTACCTGGGCTGGATGAAACTACTGATGGTATTCGAGGGAGCAAGCTGCTAAGGCTAGGAGCCGTGCAGCAGATATGGTGTCGCAAGTATGTCTACATTTATTGCATGGCATGCAAGTATGCGCTTGTCTTCATGCTCTGCACTTGTGCTCATACTGTTACAGGGTCATGACTGTGCACACTACCCACGTTTGAACAGTACCAAGGAATTGAAAGGAATGCATAGAATGATTATAGATGCACGGTAAGGAATTGTCATCACGATACCTCAAGCAAATGTTGACTGCACCCACTCCTGCGCACGTCTCACCAGATACCCTAATGGTGCATGCTAGTTCATAACAATGAATGCACTCTCCTCCCGCTCAGCACAAACTCTTGTGCAGAGTAGGGAGCCTCAGCTTCCACATCGCCTCTCAACCCACTCCAGCCTCGTACTGCTTGTCTATGTGTTTAGAGAGAACGAGCCCTCGAGGTGCAGGTTCAGCCTCATGACGCTCGCCTACTTGGGAGGGAAGGACAGGTTCTTGAGGGGCAGGATCGGCCCTTTCCACGCATCCACGTACATTTGCTTCAGGTCGCTGATCAGCGGGTAGCGGGGGTTAGCGCCAGTGCACTGGTCATCAAAAGCATCCTCAGCCATGTGGTCCAGGCTAGCCATGTACTCCGCCTCACGCTCCGCGCCGATGATCTCCCGCAAATTGTCAGGAATGTTCACCTGAACAAAGCGCCGCGGCAAGGGGAGTCATGTGACAGGCTGTTTAACTCATGCCTCGTTTGTGTACAATCCCTTACTCAATTATTCATGGCAATTTCTCCGGCAGCTTCTCACCTGGCGCTTGAGGTCCTCAACAGCCTCAATCAGGAGGATAATCTTCTCATCTTCAGTGGTGCCGCCCAGCCCCAGCATATCAGCCACCTCCGCATATCGCTGCTTGGACTGCACAGCCAACACCAGCCATGCAATGATGATAACCTATCATGCAGGGATGGCGAGTAGACATGCCTATCATAGGCAGGACTGATAACCAACCACAGTGACCAGCCCATATGACCAGCCATGGTGTGAAGTCGATGGCTATTGAACAGCAGCAACACCACAACCACCCTTCCACATGGATACCTCAACACATCATCCATGGATGCGTGTCAGCAAGTGCTGCCACCTCCTCGTCAAGGAGGGCCCCTGCCCACGCTCTCACCTGAGGGTACTGATACTGAGGGAAGGCCGCCTGCTTAAAGGGGCTATCTGTGGCATTGTAGCGGATAACATGGGAGATGAGGGAGGCATTGGCCAGGCCGTGGGCCACGTGGTAAGCCGCCCCAAGCTTGTGCGCCATGGAGTGGCACACCCCCAGGAACGCATTGGCAAACGCCATGCCAGCCATAGTGGCAGCAGTGTGCACCTACGAGCAGGCGACACCATGGCTGAACAGGCCTGCGCACACAGCTTAATAGGCTGAGGTTGCCACAGTCCAAAACTAAAATGTCAGGCTAGGCTGAGCTACTGACAAGTGTACAAGCATGGCATAGCTTAAGCCTGTGAGACCAGTGTGCAAGAGAGCACACCAATGTGTACGCAATCACAGCAACCAGCCTCATACCTTCTCGCGGGCTTCAAAGTCGTTGGGGCCATTGTGGTATGATCTGGGCAGGTACTTGAACAGCAAGGTAATGGCCTCCTTCGACAAGCCCTTGGTGTAGTCTGCAGGCAATAAACAACTGGCATGGCTTGAGATGTCAAGACAAAGACACCATCCAGACATGTAAGCTGTTGACACACGCTCGCTGTGAAGACAGGTGGGGTAGTGTGACATGTGAGCTACATTGGCAACAAGTCGCTACAGCACATATTGGGATGTGTACCTGTTGCGAAGATGGACACATAGCTCTCCAGGGCGTGTGTCAGAGCGTCAACACCTCCCCAAGCAGTGAGCCTCTTGGGAATGTTCAGCACCAGCTGGGGGTCCACAATGGCCTGAAGAGCAGAGCATGTGGGGCAGAGCTTGCTACTATTCATGGTCAATGGCATGTCATGGCTGACGTTTGCAGTGCTGCTGGTGCTTGCATGGATGCCGTACGCGGCACTGACCATGTTGGGGGTCAGGGCATAGTCAGCCAGTGGGTACTTGGATCCATCACGCTCGTCAGTGACGACTGAGAAAGGCGTGACCTCTGAGCCTGTGCCTGAGGTTGTGGGGATAGCCACCTGCACACAAGACGATGCACACTTTGCATGCAGCCCAGACACATCCTCATCTGAATGGCTCCACTACCTTGTTCTGCAGCGACGCTGGCAGTATCATTTTGATCACAAAGCAACACATGGCATCCATTCATGATGATTATGTGCGACTATAAACAATGCCTTACGTGAGAAGCAGAATGGGTGCTGGATAGATTGAGGACATCCTTAGGGCGCTGCACAGCTCACCATCATTGCCTTCTTCCCCAGAGTAGGCACGTCATACACGCGCTTGCGGATGTCCATGAAGCGCATGGCTAGGCCCTCAAACTTGGTCTCAGGCACCTCATACATCAGCCACATGACCTGCTCGACATGAAGGCACAAGGAACAGCATCATGCCAGGTTGAAGGCACGTCACAGCAGATGTAGCAGTCCCGCATGGTACTTAGGTGAGGGACAGAGCTCACGCCCTGCCACAGTTCACAAAACAGGTGCAGCCTGCTTTACCTTGGCAGCGTCCATGGGGCTGCCTCCTCCCAGGGCAATGATGACGTCAGGCTTGAAGTCCAGGATCTCCTTGAGCCCCTCCTGGATGCACTGGAGGGTGGGGTCAGGCGCCACGTGGTAGAAGACCTGCAGCCAACACACCTCATCAGCTCATCAGGCAATGGAGGAAGCAGCGCGAGTGTGTAGAGCCATGCAGGTGACACCTGGCAGTGCTGCTACTGCTCCCAGCTGGCTGGGCTCTTGTCAAGGATACACTGTTGCTATAAAGCAACTTGTCACCCGTAGCAGCGGTGGAGGGTGCTGTTGTTTACCTGGTGATGCACATTGACTGTGTCCAGCACCTTGGTCACCTTCTCTGCATACCCCATGTCATACAGCCTGCAGCACACACAACCAGCAGTGAGTACCAGGCACGAGCCCCACTCCTGAGCACCATCCTTGAGCACTACCACATGCATATGATTGCTGCCAAAATCTGTGCCTACGACTTGGTGATACAGACGATATGGGTTCAGAGCAATGCTGGCAGAGCACTTACGGCTTGTCAGTGACAATGAAGGCACGGTTCTTGCCACGCAGCTCCGCCAGTGCCACCTCCAGGCAGCCACCCTTGAAGTACACCTGTCAGTGCAGTGACCCGCATGCTGCAATGCCTTGCCAGGAAAGAGCGCCACACTCCCATGAGCAAGCATGAGGCATCAGACAAGGGCAGCTACAGGGCAACTACAGGGAAAACACAGTTGACTGAAATCAAGGTGTTCACCTTTGGTGGGATGCGGAACCACAACATGTTCTCGCGTCGCTCCGTCACACTCTTGATGTTCAGCAGCTGGGCAGGGCCCACGTTGGTGGACACGCTGGTGCTGCCCCAGGAACCACAGCCCAGGGTGAGGGAGGGGTCCAGGTGGAAGTTGTACAAATCCCCAATAGCACCCTGCAGGGCACATTTAGGCAGAGTCAAACCTTGACCAGGGACATGCGCCAGAACCAAGACAGGCAGCGAATGAACTGTACACACAACACATCGCAGCGTGTGGTTGTGGATGCCAAAGTAGGTGCCAGAGCCACTGCTCCAGCACTGTTTGGCCCACCTGTGCTGCCGGGGAGTTGACCAAGATGCGCACAGTCTTCATTAGGCTGCCGTAGTAGTCAATGTGAGCCCTGTTCAGGGGGTTGGTGTACAGCACTGACGTGTGGCCTGGTCCGCCAAACGTCACCAGCTGGTCAGCTGCGGCACAGGGCGCACATCAGGTCAGCAAACAGGCTTCATTTACCATCTACTGTCAACACAGTAAGTCATGGAGCAAGGCGCCTGCAGCAGCTGGATGGATCCCCATGGTGTGGAATAGCGGCTGGTGGACAAAGCGGCACTGCACACCCACCCATAGAGGCTGCTGCTTCAAAGTCAGGAGCACGGTACATGGCCAGCACTGGGCACAGCTTCTCCTGCACGCGTTAGGACAGTGGCAGGGACATGCAGCTCAAAGACAAGGCAAAGCAGGGAAAAGGCAAAGCAGAGAAAAGAAACGCTCAGGTATACAGATGCTAGTGACATTAGTAACATTAGCTTGAACCTGGAAAAGAGCACCTGGCATCAAGCACTGGGCAACAACACATATAAAGCTCACTGACAAATAAACCCACCTCCGACAGTGGCTCAGCCTTGCCAATGACTTCCACTTCACCAATGATGACCCTGGCTCCCTCAGGCACTTTGATGTCAAACAGGGCAGCCAGCTTCTCCACACTCTGGCCCACAATGTTAGGGTTCAGGCGCCCGTCAACAATGACCTTGGCGCGCACCTGGTAACAGCAACAACCATTGGCAAATGGTGAGTCTTTCGTCTATTCTGAAGATGCCCAGGCCTGCAATGAGCGAGAGCTTTGCTAGCTACTAGCTTTGCTCACCTTGACCTTATCCTCCTCAGTCAAGAAGTATGCGCCACGCTTGACGAACTCAGCACGCACAGCGTCATACACCTACAGACACACAGCCGATGCACTGTAGCACTTGGCAGGTGCAGATAGCGTCGACATGCCTTACACGCCCAAGCATGACAGTGACCCATGACGAGTATTGCACTGAGCATCGCACTAACGTTACACTGCTACACTACAGTCACTGTGGATGCACTGTAGTCAAACTGTGGTTGCACACTGTCTTACCTTGTCGCACACCACCACGCTTTGCTCGCTTGCGCAGATCACACCGTTGTCGAAGGTCTTGGACAGAAGCACCGAGGAGACTGCCATTTGCACATTGGCTGTGTCGTCAATCACAGCTGGGGTGTTGCCCGCGCCTACACCCACACTGGGGTGACCTGAAGAGTATGCAGCCCGCACCATGGCAGGGCCACCAGTGGCAAGAATCAGCGACACCTCCGGTGCCGCCATCAGCGCTTGGCTCACTGGCAGAGATGGGCTGCAGGGCAAATCACGAGCAGCAGCAGCAGCACCAGCTGCACCCTAGTCAGTTTGCTGGTAAATCTCATTGCTGCCAGCCAACTGACATGTTCGCACAGAAATGGTAGACCAGCGGCTGTTGTACGTCTGTAGCAGCTGCAAGGGGGTTACCTCTCCACAAAAGAGATGATGTCAGCTGGGGCCCCAGCCGCAACAGCAGCGTCACGGACAATGCGTGCAGCCGCAATGGTGCATTTGGCAGCTCGGGGGTGAGGGCACAGGATGAGGGAGTTGCGGGTCTTCAAGCACAGCAGGGCCTGCATGTATGGGATGACCACAATACACAAGTGTGAGCAGCACATGTTGAGCACAGGCATGCTGACAATGCCTAGGACCCGTCAGCAATGTGAGACACCCACCTTGAAGATGGCTGTGGAGGTGGGGTTGGTGGTAGGTACAATGCCTGCATGGTTGCACCACACCAAATAACAAGGTGTCAGAAAGCTGAATAGTATCCAATGCTCTTGAAAACCACATCATGCTGTCAAAAGTCTTAGGTATGCTCAACTTTAGCAAGCTGACAGCCAGGTGATAGCCCTGAGCTTCAAGCTAGAGTACGATGCTTGCCTGATGCCACCCGTACCTGCCACCACGCCAATGGGCTCAGCCACCTTGTACATCCCACCAGCTGGGTCTGAATCCACCACACCACAGGTCTTGGTGTGCTTGTACTTGTTGTAGATGTACTCACTGGCAAAGTGGTTCTTGATCACCTGCCGGGATGGTGGGCGGCAGCAATAGACCAACTTGGTCATGGTGGTGATCAGGGCGAAGGAGTGGGGAATGCTTGAATGGGCATGGGGTAGGCACACTTTGGACCTGAGTGCCCTGCAGGTCCCACCTTGTCTTCCATGACTCCCATCCCAGTTTCCTGCACTGCCATCTTGGCCAGTGGGATGCGCGCCTGGTTAGCGGCCAGAGCAGCTGCTTTGAAGATGGTATCCACTTGCTCCTGGGTGAAGGTGCTGTAGGCTGCCTGAGCCGCCTTGCTGCGGCTGAGGATGCCCTTCAGCTTCACCAGCTCATCGTCACTGACAGGGTCGCGAACTTTGTCTGCTTTCACGTGAGCGGGGGGGGCAGCAACCTGGGGCGGCACAGCTGATGTAAGCTCAGACCTGAAAGCTCAGCTATGTGTTTACATGCCCCAGCCTCATACTCGACCTAGCATATTCCATGCCTTAGAAATATCACCAACCTGGACATGGACTTGCGGGGCTGGGGGTGCAGGCGCGGTTGCTGCACCAGCCGCTGGGGCCGCCTCCGCACGCACAGAAGGAACAAATGCTCGACCTCGCGAGATGCCGCGCAGTGCCTTGCAGGGCACGGTCGTCTGAAGGCGATTAGCGGAAGCAAGGCGCCGGTTGTTCATCATCATCTTTGATTCCCCTGTGCGAACAAGGAAACGAGGAGTGCTTGATGCATACAAAATGTCGGAACTGTCGGAGCTTCTTGAGCTAAGCTCGAGACAGACGCGCTGTCCTGCTGTGGCTGGAGCGTAGTGTGTACCAAGATCAATTCACTAGCTCACTTGCTCAAATGTTCGCGGGTGCTGAAGAGCTCTTCAAGCGCACTGCGAGCTGTCGCGAGCTAAGAATTGAGACACTTCAGTGACCTCAGCGACTCATCGCGCTCGTCAACTCAGTGTGCTAAAATATCATGAGTGAGAAGAGTAATGTGTCGGAAGGATACATGCCGAATCCCCGACAGCTTGTTTTCCTTGGGCGCTGGCATCTGGCCAGGGAAGAAAGCTAGGAGCAGTCGTCTTACATTAGCAGGTCCGAAGGTAGCCGTGCCAAAGGCAGTATACCAATACTAATGCCCCTACATATCAAGCTGGCCAGCTGTCTTGGCCTCGCCCAAGGGAAAGCACCACCTGGGATGTCAGTGCTTGGAATCCACTAGGTATGTAGGCAGTCGTATGGCCACGCCAAACTGCAAGTAAGCCAGGCAGGCATGCAGACATGCCAGCAAGCATGCCAGGTATTGCCACCCAGAGTCACACATATATACATCCGCCACAAAGCATTGCTGAACACTGGTCATGTCCCAAGCACCAGGGCACCAGGGGTGCAGGGCTTGCACAGTCGCAGTGTTGGGTTCCCATACAGGCTTCCGCTCTGCAAGGAGCTGGATCCCTTACCAGGTGTGCACGCTATGCCCCTTCAGGCAACTGTTATGCTGCGCTGCCATACCTATCCACCAAATATGATCAAAACAAGAGGAGCACCAGCATCTGCCTGTCTCAACTCTAAGCACTCGCACCTCTTTCAACGCCTTCGCCACGTCTTCAGTTGTAAGCACACGACGTGTGTGCCTATACCCAGCATCCTTAAGGTTCTTCTTGCTGGCTGTGCCTAACCGTGCCTTATACAACCTGCCAATAGCGTACAGGTCATGCATTGGTGTCATGATGGACGGCGCACCTCAGTGAGAAGTTGCTGAACTGGCAGTGCCCGCCGTGGGATCTCTGTTGAACACGGCCTGCAACTGGGAGCTGCAAACTCACTGCAGCGAATCGTGCACCACCTCTGCAATGAACCGCTGTGCTGCTAATCCCACCAGGCGGACCCTGCACGCACACCAGCACGCAAATCAAACGGGCAGTGAGAATTGCAGTACCCAGCTCATACTTGCCCTGCGTGCCTTACAGCCGGGCATCCTGGCAATCTTGGCCGCTTTTGCGCATCAAGTGCTGAGTCAGCTCGTCGGGGACCTGCACGATTAGTTGTCGAGGGGTGGGTTGCAAGAGTCTGAGTTCGAAGTGTAAGTCAGGAGTTGCTGACCAGGACTGGTTGCTCGTCCAGCTGCTCCAGTAGAGCCTCAGTCCCGTCTGGCAAGCGCACCGATGCCATCAGCTCATCGGCAGCAGCGGTTTGTGGGTACCTATTTAGCCGGTCGCACCTTCCGGATGCGGTTTGGATTGCGTCCCATGGAAACATGACATATTGACACGGGTCCTTCAGCTGCTTTTGACAACGGCAGGCTTACGAGAACGGCAACAAGAATGTAAGGTGCACTCAAGAGGAGGCGTTGAGGTGTTCCCTGCATTTGGCTGGCATTAGGCAGCATCATTGCAGCAAACTTGCATCAAGCCTGGGGGCTGTGGAAGGTGGCAGCAGCGGAAGCATTGCCTTGTGCCCACAATACAGTGCTACAAGCTGCTCGGCCTAGGCCTTTGGCGGGCGGTATCGTAGCTTACTGAAGCCCAATTCTGGGTACTCCCTTGCCTAGGGCAGGAGCCTAGTAGAGTTGTAGTCCTGTCCACCCATTTGAAATGATTCCCCAGGGGTGTCCTGATACATCCTCGGCGGCTTGGTTTCCTTGGGCGCTGGAAGGTAGCCGTGCCAAAGGCAGTATACCAATACAATGAGGTCTACAGGGCAACAAAACTTGTCCAACAAGGAACAACATGTTGGCATGTGGGTAATCTCACTCAGCTACTACAAACAAGTTGTAGCATCTTCGGTCGCACCCTTGATGACTACAAACCCCACTCCGGTGGCACTCGTTCAAGGGCTAATCCCCCTTGACCACTGGGCTCCTCATCAAAACTAACAGCTTAATGCTTTGTAAGGCTAACAGCCTGTGTAAACTACTAGGGCCTACGCATTGTTGCGGGCCCGTCCATCTATGCCTCGGCGGTATTCTGCAGCCCGGTGCAGCCTCTGCCTGGCCTTGGGCAGCCGGTCATTGACCCGCTTGTAGCCCTGCTGGTACTTCTTGCCAACGGGGGGCAGAGCCTCCCTGTCCTTCCAGCTGCACAGCTCCAGGGGGCGCTGCTTGCTCTCCCCAATGCGCTGGAAATTGAGGCAGGGGTTGGTGTCCCGGTCCAGCCACCTGCCCCATGAAGGGGCCTGGGGTCGTGGCACTGGGCCAGGTGCAGCAGGGAGGGGCTGGGCAGGGGGAGGGGGAGGGAGTGGGGCCTGGCTGTGCATGACTACCTCTTCCTTCCACCAGCCTCCTGTGCATGACTACCTCTTCCTTCCACCAAGGCTGCCGCAGTACGCTGTTGGCCGGCAAGCGCCACCGGTGCTTTGGGTCCGGCTGGCTATAGTCTAGGCGGCCTAGCACTAGCTGGGGGAAGCGCTTCTTCACCTCCCGGCTGAGCCCACACCCCACCACCCCCATCGCCTTGCCCCACTTGTTGATGAACCGCCCCGGGTGCCGGTAGAACTCCTGGATGCTGGTGATGATGGTGGTGGCGTTGGCGTTGAGAGAGTTGCCATCCCCTGTCAGGTGCACCTCATCCAGCTGCTGGAGCATTGCCACCGGCCAAGCGCTGCTGGGCTGCTCAAACACCGCCACCTCACCGGGCAGCAGCCTGATGCCGGGGTGGTGGGGGCCACGCATCAGGTGCTCAAGAACGCTGGCCTTGGTGAGCAGCTGCATGGCATTCTTGATCAGTGCCAGCAGCTGTGCCAGCAGCTGTGTGTCCCAGATGCCAAGCTGCACTGGGGGGGGCAGCTGGGCTGGGGCAGCTGCTGTGCGAGGGGAGGTGCGTGTGGCAACGCGGGGGTGGGCATAGGGAGGGCAGGCTGGGTCAGGTGGGGGAGGGGGGCCTGGGGCTGGACCTGCTGCTGGGAAGTCTTGGGTGGGCTGGGCTGGACTGGGCTGGCCTAGGAAAGAGGAAAGCAACACTGACAGGCACAAGACTGCTGCCAGGACACACTGCTTGCTGCCCATGGTCATGCGCTTGTTAATCTCCATCCATTACACAATGAGGTCTACAGGCTGACAGAATGGCAGGCAGGCAACAACAAAGGGTGTAGGTGTGAAGACTGGGTGTAGCAGGCCGCTGCTTGCAGCAGGGCAGCAACATTGCAGGAACATTGCATTAGGCCTGAGGGCTGTGCAAAGTGGCATGGGGCCATCAAAGAGCTCCGCGTCAGGCCTCAAACTGGCTGGTCACGCTGCTAGCTCCATGCGAAGGCGTAGCACCAGACCAGCCCGAAAGGAGGAAGGGAAGGAAGGAAGCCAGCTGAGAAAGAGTCTTATGGGATGTCGCAGGAAGGAAGCCAGCTGAGAAGGAGACCTGCTCCCCCTCCTACTGCTCCCCCCTGGCAGCAACAGGGAACTGGTGCTTGTGCAGCCCCTGACCTGCTCCCCCCTCCTGCTGCACCCCCCTGGCAGCAGCAGGCAGCTGGTGCTGGTGCAGCCCTAGGGCTGCTCACCCCTCCACTTGTTGCTGCATCTGAGGAGCAGCAGGGGACCACAGCGGAGATGAACACGAGCTCGCCACGCAAGCGCGGGGCGGGCGTGAGAGACTGGACATAACCACAACGATGGCCTGCACACCTTGTGGGGCCTGGCAGACGTTGCGTTGCGTCTCGTGTGTGGACGTGTATGGCGTGAACAATAAGGCGCACCGTGCCTAGGCCTGAGCCAGAGGACCCTGGTATTCTTCGCGGTGTGATATTCGTGTCTGAAGGTTGCCGATGTCCATATGATGCGACTCGCCAACGACAATGCAAGTCGCGTCCTGGCGGTGCTCTCACTAGCAACACGACCCGCATTCAAAGCCCCGCCCGCCAGTGTTTGCTTTAAGGCAGGGTAACTTTCTTCTGTGGCGACTAGCATTGCTAAACTGCTTACCCTGGCGTAGTGTCATCCCTTGCGCGTTGTCCTGGTGTGCCGACTTGTTACCTTCAACGCTACTTCACTAGCTCGTATGGTGCAGACAGCGCATCAAGGCGCTCCTAGGTGCGCGAGGCGCGGTGCCTGTAGGGAGTGCAACTTGTTTTTTATTGAGTGTTGGTGTTGGTGTGCGTGTCAAGGCCTTACTTCCTTTTCTCGCAGTATTCCAAGCGAAGCCAAGCTCCACTAATATTGTGGCCAGCAGCAGCTGTCAGTTGCTTTCAAAACACGAAGCATTGGATAGCGACGCCATCAATCAACCCTTCGCCATCACCAGGGCTCACATGACGCCTACAACGTCCGACTGCCTATCTGAAGAATCTGCGACAACAGTGCTCAGAACAGCCGAGCAAGTGCAGGCAGCGCATGCATGGCCAATGTCAACACGCAGCCGCATACCCAGTGTGTGTAGCTTGACCATCGCAGTACCCATTGCTGTCGCTTCAGCAGGAACCACCCCCTCTCACCAGCCATCATCACATGGGAACCACTTTGCTGCCAAGCCCGTTCCTGCACCGGGAACATCTGGTGTGCGGTCCAACACCTTCTCTACTGGTCGCCTATCCCATGGTTACGACCATTGCCCATCCCCCACCCACATGGCCTCGGCTGCTGTCAACACTTCCTGGAATGCCAGCCCCAAGCTGGTCAACATTCCAGCTCTCTCCCCCCGCTCCATAACCCAGCAGCATTCACCGCGCACGCCATCTGCCCAACTTGCTGCACCTTCAACTGCCTCCAGCCGCCGCAGCTCCATAGCAGACATGCCACTTCAACCAGGGAGTCATATGAGACACAGCGTCCAGCTCCCCAGCAGCCGCCCAGGCGCAGCAGCAGCAGGCAGTTTGAGGCGGAGCACCATCCTGAGCGCACGTGCTTCAGCGCTGGTGTCTCCAGGAACGCTCCTCAATGCTGCTGCATCTCTGTCAGGTAATTGTTTGTCCAAAGGGTTGGTGCCAAGCAGGGCAGGCTCATCCATGACGTACACGCTCAGGGCACAGCTCAATGATGCCAGACGACGATCCTAGTCACAGCATGTGGCAGAGGGCTAGTGGCAGGACCACCTGGCACACCACATGCAGCTCTTGGGTCCTCAGTGGCCTATTGAGGGTCTGCCCTACTATTGTTGCAGGCAACTGCATACATGTAGCACATGTAACCCCCTCCACATTTGCCAGGGCTGTGTTGTCTGAGCCTCACTCATTCCACGACCCTGATGGGCAATAGCCGTTGGCATGAAACACATGCTCTGATGTAAGCAAAGCTGAAGCATTGCCTAGTGCACACATCACTGTGCTACATGCTGCTCCTTGGGTGCTCAGTCTTGGGTGCTCAGTCTTGCGGATACTTGTGGCCCAGGACAGGTTATCCTTTGCAGTGTCTGTCAGTGTGTTCTGTCCTGTAACTGCACTCCGGCGGTGTTTTTCACTGCGTGAGCAGCAGCAGCAACGCACATGCAGCGCTTAGCGCATGCAACAAGTCAGATGCAGCACTGCCCTTCCAAAACATGCAGCAGTCGAGTGTATCAAGCCAAGCCTGCTTATCGCCTGGTTCTGCTTCTTGTATCAGGTACACGAGCTCGGCAGCTCGCATATGCCCGCAGCTTGGCATCCCGCCAGAGTGGCAGCTCTGCAGCTCATCCCAGAAACAAAGCCACACCCACTGCAGCCGGGTCTGAGGCGGGCACCTGCAGTCACATTGGCAGCGCCCTCCCCTCACCCCCTTCCTCCCCGCCAGCTGAAGAGCTTGATGCCCAGTTCCCATCACTCAATATACTGAACTCCAGCCTGGCAGCACAGGCACCCAAGAGCTGTTTGCCAGCACCTCCCACATCAGCCCAGCGGGCAACAAGTACCAACGCAAGGTCAGGATCAGGTCCCCTCGCTAGGGTTGGTGTTTTACTTGTATGGAACAATGTTCCTGTGCACATGGCATTGGCGCTTTTTGCTTACACATGTGCATGACCCCTGTGACAGTGCAATAGCCTGAGATTAGCATCACAAACATGTACTGATGGAAGTTGATGACAGCTCAACAGGGGTTCTCTGCTCAGTGCTCACGCCGTTGTTGCCGGGTGGCGGATGGGGGGCAGGGGTTGCTGGGGGGCAGGGGTTGGCAATGTATTCATTTCATTCATTCTTTTCATTTGTTTAGTTTCCCGTTTATTTGACAATGAGAACTTTACTTCATTCATTGTTGCTGATCTTGCTATGGCAGTGGCAGTGCTGTGAATACCACCATATGTTTTTGATTATTATCCCTTTCTTTTGTATGACTAGGATTACAAGCGCTCATACATGCTGAAACATGATGAAGACCACAGCAAGGCCTTGTACCTTGTGGCATAGCGTGGACAGCGCCCTCCCAGCCCACCTGACCTGTTGCCTGAAGCTCAACCTGTGTTTGTCCCATGCAGGGAACTACCTATGCCAGCTTCACATCCTGCCAGCACCAAGAGCTCTGCCCACACCTCACCTGCCACCACCCCAAGAACGCTGCAGCCCATCAGGGTCAAGCAGCAAGTCAGGCATCAGGTTGAAGACAGCAGCACATCTGGCCAGTGTGTGACAGCCCAGAGTGAGAGTGGCAGCCAGCCTGAGCATCCCTACTGCAGCTGGGGGGGTTCGTCTGAGGGGTCCAGCCTGGGTGATAACGCAGCAGGCTCCTCCCGCAAGCCCCTCACCAGCCACCTGCTGCTGCCTTGCCCCAGTCTCCTCCCTGACATGATGCTGTACACAGGGGCCCTGAGCCCCAGCCAGAGCTCCACCCCAACCTCCGCCCGTACTGCTCTCCGCCGCTCGGCAGCACCCCCCTCGCCGTCCTCCCTCAGTGCTTCCTGCAAGCCAGCAGAGAAGCAGGTGCCACCCAGCGGGTTCACCCCAGCGCCTGGCCCTGCTCAGTACCAAGACCAAGTACCAAGCCTGCGGTGTGACAGCCCCGACCTGCTCCCTCACCTTTCTCACAGTTCTGAACCCACAGCCCTCCCTGGCGCTCCTGGATCACACCGCCTGGAGGAGGACGATGGCGTGCTGGTGTGTTCCTTTGGAGGGGCAGAGCTGGGCGCTGGCTGCTGCAGCCTGCCCCACCAGCCTCACCCCTGGGCCGATGGCCTGGCTCCCGACAACACCGACGCTAGCCCAACATCTCCCACCCCTGGCGACACTTGTGCTCACTGTGTAGCTGAAGACACAGCTCTGAAAGCATTCCAGGACCACAACGCTCACAGTAACAGCTCAGCCAGTATTGACACAGCTGCTGGTGACATGAAGGGAGGGTCTGAGGTTGGGGCCCTGCCAAGCCACATGAGCACCACAGCTGCGTTCGATATGCTGCAGGCCTCCATGGGCCATGGCTTTGTGGTCATGACCAGGGCAGGCCAGAGTCCCCGAGCCGGGCGGGTGGTCGCTACCACTGATGCACCAGCACCTGTGTCAGCAGGCTGGGTTCAACCCACTCTGTCTGCTACTCGCCCTCCTGCTGCTGAGTTGCTGCCCACCTACCCTCGCGGCATTCAGGGCATGTCCGGCAGCGGCCTCGGGTCCACATCAGCCCGAGCACTGACCACGCCTAGGAATGGCACTCCGCCCAGTGCTGGCAGTTGGAGGGCAACGGGGGGTGCTAGTGACTTTCGCACACCTCCTGCACAGTGCTATGGCAGCAGGCCAAGTAGCCTGGGTGTTAGTTGCAGTGCTGGTGGTGGTGATGGTGAGGTGCAGACGCCAGGCAGCGTTCAGAGCAACACAGCATGGCAGATCAGCTCAGAAGTGGAGAGGCGCCCCACTCTGGACCTGGTGTCACCGGGAGGAGCAGGCAGCGCCCGCGGAACAGAGTCAGGCTCCAAGTCAGCAGCAGACCCTCGGATGCTGGCGGCCCAGCTCAGGGTGAAGGAGCACTCTATGGCTGCAGTGTCCACGCAGCTGGTGCTCATGCTGGCTCAGCTTGCCCACCAGACGCAAACCACACAGGTGAGTTCTTCAATGAAATCACCTCAACCCTCTGCCCTTCTTCCACACATGGCTTACCCTATCAAACCAGCTTGCTGCTCACCATTGCTTTTGCCGCCAGCTTTTTAGGCTGCTGGGCATGTTCCACCCCGTAGAAAATGCTTGGTGAATGGTGTGTGCTTGGTCACTGCGACATTAGCTGTGTTTGCAACTTGTCATTCATCTTATCACATATCATTGATCACTTTATTTCAACTATCAACCCAGCAGGCAACAAGTACCAACTCAGAGATGAAGTGAGAAAACCCTCCCTAGGGGTGGTGGTTTCTCTGTATGGCACTGTGTTCCCACGCACATCGCATGAGCACCTCCCACTTACACTATTGCCTGACCCCTGTTCCAGGGCTGTAGCCTAAAAATCGGCATTGTAAACATGCATGATGCCAGCTGCGAACAGCTCAAAGGGCGGTCACGACTGTTCCACAGGCTGCTGTTGCTGCTGCTGTGCCTTGGGTGGCAGAGTTGGCAGTAGGGGATGCTCAGGCAGGGTTTGGCACAGCATCAGCCAGGTGGGCTAGGTAGCAAGTAGGCCAGGTTGGATTAGGATTAGAGTTAGGGTTGGGTTTTTCTAGACTTCGGTTCTTGTGCGGCATCAACTCAGGGCAGCCATTGCCCAGATGAGCAACCGCCTGCATGTCTGTTGGTTCCAACTCCCTTCTTGGTTGACACTTTCTCTAAACCTCTGTTGCTGCTCCTGGTCCTTGGGTGGCCGGCCTCACAGCCGTTTGTAACCCAGCTCAGGGTACTCCTTGCCCTTGGCTGGCAGCTCAGGCAGGTCCTGTCACCAGCACAGCTCCAGCGGGCGCCACCCTGCTCCGCAATGCGCTGCATGTTTAGCTCATTCGGCTGAGATTTATGGAGTGAATCACTGAGGCAGTCCCTGACACACGCTGCCTGCCTTGTCCGCAGTCAGTGCAGCGCATTCAAGCGGAGGAGCACACCGCCATGCTCTCAAGAATCGCTGATGCCCAAGCTCAGCTGGCTGCCAAGGACAATGAAATCCAGGTATGGTTGGTCAGTCTTTCATGCCATTATTTTGTCGTTCATGCAGCCCCCAAGACCCACCACTTCCATGACAGTGTCCCTTAGATCAAGGGGCTGTATGGAGGATGTCGGGCATCTTTGACACCATGCTGTGTGACCCTGTACAACACAAACGTATGCCCTGTCGGCTACCTGCCCATGATGTGCCTGTGTGGTTGCTCTGATCACAGCTTTAGTGCTGATTGCCTCTCTGCTGTGCAGCACTTGCAATCTGAGCTGGCCGAGACCGCCGTGTTGATGGAGGGCTTTGATGGTGATGTGCGCTCCACTGTCAACTGCCTTGTGTCGAGAGTGAAGGAGCTGGAGCAGCAGGTGGGAGCCAGGCTGGGCATGCCGCTGCACTTGTCTTTCAGCAGACTACACAACTGCTAGATGAGTGCCCACTTCAGCTCCGCCCATCCCGTGTGTGTGCCTCCATGACTAGCTCAAGCTCACATAGCGCTTGCTCACACACGCCCCCGCTGTGAGGCGTCAAGCGTTTCATTGTGGGTTGACTTGCTGTAGCTGGCCACCGTCGCCACTTGCGCCGCCACTCACACCACCGTCGCCGTGTAGGCTAAACACGCTGTACACTTCGTAGCCTTCCACTCAATGCACTAACCTCATCCTCATGTCAAGCTCCCTCGTCGAAGTAAGCAGGATGGGTTTGTAGTGGGGTGGGATTGGCTTCCAAGCTGCTGTGCCACTGTCATGGACGTGTAGGTCGCGTGTTTGCAAACAACAGAAACTGCGCTGCGGCAACAGCTGTGGTGTGTGGAGCAGGAGGTGAGCACGACTGCAGAGCGTCTCCCTTTCAGCCCAGCACTGTGGCACGCTGAGGGCCCGCCCTTTGTAGCCAGCACCAGCACCTCATCAGCCCGCAAAGGCAACATCAGGTCCCCACAATACTAGGAGTGGCGTCACGTCTGTTTAAGGGAGTATGTTCCAGTACACACAGTCTCGGCGCCCTCCACCTGTACATCTGTCTAGGGTTGGTCCAAACCGAGCACATGTCTGACACTCCAGCTCAGCTGTGTTGCCTTTGGTGCTTACTCTCTGTTCTGCAGGCCCATGTCCGTGCTAGTCTGGATGGGCGGCTCAGGAAGGAGCAGGAGCAGCGCATGTGTGAAGCTGAGGAAGCCAAGGTCAGCAGGCTCATGTAGCAGCACTCTGATGCAACTTGAAGCGATAGGGTGTCTTGCGCATTCATGCACATGCCACAGCCCCCACCCACCATCCCTGATCTGCTCTGTGTACCCACGCACATAACATCATGCAGTGCTCACTAGTAAGACACAAGCCTTGATGCACTGACAGATCATCCTCACTGTTCAGCAGGCTTGCATGGACAGAGCAGCGCTTGAGAAGCAGCATCGCCTTACAGTCCTGACACACCCACTTTAGCAAGTACCCACTCCTGAGGGTAACTGCATGTGACTGACCTGCCAGTGTGTGGGAGGGGCTTCACCCGACACACCAGCCCCTCTGCACTCTGTCGCCAACCAGAGGGCAGTTAGCCTCCTGACTAGCATTGTCTTGGTGCCCCTGCCTTCCTCCCCATCATGCCGCATACATGCGGAGGCAACAACACTCAGTGTCAGTAACCCCTGCGCGCACTCGCAGGCTGAGCTGGAGCACCGGCTGGCTTGGGAGCAAGAGCAGCACCAGGCCACCAAGGCACGGAGCCACGAGGCTGAGCAGCTTGCCTCAGACGCCACTGCGGCAGCGCACGAGTACGCAGCCAGGCTCCTCACCCTGCAAGCCGCCCTGGAGCAGCAGCAGGCAGAGCATGCCCGCCAGCTTGCCCGCCTGGCTCTGGGCATGTCCACCTCACCTGGGGGCCCACCTGCCTCAGCACCAAGCACTCCCGGTGCCGTGACCCACGCCCTGTTGGCTGCTGAGCAGGGTTTGCACGGCTTACAGAGCACTTTGCAACAGCAGCCACAGCTCATCGACAGACTTCAGCAGCACAGTGTGGCGCGGGCTGCCCACTGCCAGCAGTCGCAGCTGCGGGGTGACACCATGGACGTAGAGTGCTGCCAGCTACAGCTACAGGCCAGCAGCAGCGGCAGGGTCAGGCAGGGCCCTGGTGGCACTGCAGCCATCGGGTCACCCCGGTCAGCCAGTTCACCTGGTGGTGGTCCTGCGAAAAAGACGCGCGCTCTGGTGCGCCCACAGCCTCATGCGCCCGCTGTGCTGGATGCGTTGCCTGTCAAATCGCACTGCCTGCCGCCAGGCGCATGGTCATCCAGCCCAGGCTCCTCCGCAAACACCCCCAGCCCCCCCACCAAAGGCTGTCCCCTCGCCTGCCCTCCGCCTTCATCTGTAATGCTCCCTAACCTGCCTGACTCCACCCAGATTGTTGGAAACAGCTGGTGCAACGAGCCTGAAGTGCCCTGCCAGGTGTCACTGGCCCAGCCTTCCTCCGCCACCCCTGCCCCTCGACCAGCTGCGATGGCTGGAACATCACCCTTTGCTCGGGCTGCAGCTCAGAGCAGCAATGGACCAATACCTTCCCCTGAGATCCGTCCTCTAGACAATCAAGCGGTGTGCCAGGCAGCTCATCCTCCAGCAGTCCTTAGCACCTGCCTCACCAGCCCGCAGAGGCTGAATCCGCAAAGGCATGCCGAGGCTGAGACGGCTGGATCGCTCAGGTGTGTGGCAGCGGTGAGTGTGGTGATTGTTGCACAACACCTCCCCCGAGCATCAAACGTATAACAGCGAAATGCACCACTGGTGTGCTGGATGTGATGTGGACAGCGTGCTGCACAGCAGGAGTGTGATGTCCGAGCCTTCCTGTCTGCATGGAGAATTACCTGTCTGGAAGTGGTTTGTCTGTACAATGTTAAGCTCCCATGCTCATGGCATGGGTGGCTTCCACCTACACTATTGCCTGACCCCTGTGACAGGGCTGTAGCGTGGACAGCGCCCTCCCAGCCCACCTGACCTGTTGCCTCAAGCTCCACCCGTATGTGTCCCTGCAGGGGAGTACTTCAAGTGACAAGCACCTCACTCAACCTCCCCCTCCAATTGCCTCTGATGACTACGTTGGGCTCTGCCATGTCCGCTGCCCTTGCCTGGCTTGCCTACCTGACTCGGTGCAGGCTGTGAGCCTTCCCTGCACCCCCTCTCCCACCCAAAGCCCACCCCTCCCCAGCACACCCCACCATTGCCCCCACAGCCCTGGGTCTGGCAGCCACTGTCCTGACGGTCAAGGCCACCCCGCTGCTGCTCCGCCACCAGCACCCAGCAGGTGGACACTGATGGGCCTGTGGGGCAGGAGGCTGGGCTCCAGCCGCCGTCACAGCCACAGTGACATCAGCCCATGCTGCAGCCAGGACGTCCTCCCACTGTCCAGGCCACAGCCAGCTCTTCTTCGACCAGCGCCACAGCCCCATGGAGCCCGCCAAGAGCGAAAGACTGCAAGCCCAAGGCGGACACAATCGCTGCTCCCACCAACCCAGCTGACCTGCCCCTCCCGGCTGCCGAGGGCTGCTGGCCCCTTACCTGGCACCCGCTCCCTGATGACTGGCACTGGAGGACCTAAGTCAGCCTCAAACTTCCCTGAGCCAACACCCTTGCGGGAGAGCCGGCAGAAGGAGGCAGATTGGCTGCTGGACCTTTGGCTGCAAGGCTGGTCGCTGCGCCCCTAAGAAGGGGCCCTGACCATGCCTTGCAGGGCAACTGCCTGGGGGCCTGCTGCCAATTTGCACATGGTGGTTGAGGAAGGGAGGTATCCCTTGCTGGCCTGGCTAGCTCTGTACTGCCCACTGAGCCAGAGCCAGAGCGTCCAATTGCCATGCCATTGTCACAGGACAGGACACATATTGTCACAGGCGGGACACACATTACACATAAAGATGGGTTAGGGGTTTTGTCCTCAAAACCCTGTATCTGCAGAGTAACATTTTGCTTGACCTCTGCTGAGGACCTTAACTTGTCCATGCTGACCCATGCTGACCCCATGATGATAGCGATCTCAAGACTGAGAGCATCAACACCTTGTTCTGTTGCCTTCTCCTAGGCCTCCCACACAGTCTTCCCTCTGCCGCATATACTTGGAGTACTTGAGGGGTCCTCAGACCAAGAAAGGTGCTGCCCACCTGCTTTGACTCTCTGTCTTTTTTCATCTTCACACATCATGACTACAGAGACATGAAGACCATTACTTCTACCTCGACGGCCCCTCGCATGCATTTCATTCTGGCCATCCTGCATTGACCTGGATGGGATGCAGCAAGTGCGAAGCTATGCTGTGTGGCAATAAATGCATGGTGGACTGGCGATTAGGAATGACCTAATAAGAGACACCACAACAGCCTTCTGATGGTGTGTTCGTGTAGAACCAAACAAATAACAGCTAGCAAGTAATAAACGTTATGGTCTGTGTCTGCTGCTGCTGATGGTGATGGTGGACATAATGGTGGTTGTTTACACTGTAATTCATCTGCCACTAACAACGCACTTGAAGACTTGGCTACTTGACATCCCCTAGCCTCGTGGATGGTGAGAGAGTGATTGAGGCCTCATACAGCACTCTTATCCTCTCACACCGCTTGATGACCGCCAAGAAGATGTACAGATGAAGCTGTACCCGTATAACCTGGTGCTGTAAGTAGGTAAAAGAAAAGATTGCTTACCCTGCTAGATAGGTGGCTTACACCGCTTAAGGTCACCCCGGCCATTGGCCATGCCAATCCGTGACAGGCCTGACGCTCGCACCACGCGCTAGTGAAGGGTAGCGAAGGCTATCGCGGTAAGTCACGCGCGCTAAAACTCGCGTTTCAGACTGAAGCCTCCCAGATCACTCCGCCCGCCATCCCCGCGGACTGTGAACATGCTCGCTCGCTGCAGCCTGGGGCTCAACAGGGTGCGACCGTACGTGGGTCGCAGGTCGAAGCGCAAGATTCCCTGGGTTAAGTCGGGACCCCTCATGGCCCGGGCCCTTCCTGACACCTGGCCCAAGACCTGGCTAACCCTGCCTCCAAGCAAGCAGAGCATCTCAATGAGGTGTCAGCAGCACCGTGCGTGGACTTTGTTTCGCTACCGTGCACTCTGCTGAAGCGTTGACCTCATCATTCATGGGCTCCTGTCAAGAGCATCAACTTTTCGGCCAGTGGTCCTTTCCACGTGCTTCCACCTTTCACTGAGAGCTGAGCGGGTCTATATTCCGGGATGCGGTCCAAGACATGCTCCATCACCTTGTGTGGCACATACAATGACAACATGTGACAGAGGGTGAATATGGCATGGGGCGAGCTCATCACAGGGCGCGATTGGCGGCGTCCTCGGGGGTATCCCCGACGGGTTGGACCCTGTGTAGTCGCTAGGCGCCCACATCGCTGCGTTTCTCGCACTGTGCGCGAAGTTGATACCGAAAAATGTGATCAGCCCTCCTGGACCCGTACGCCGCGCCCTCCTGGAACGCCGTATAGCGATACGTGCCAAGCTTTTGAGTGGTGGCAGTGGCAGTGCCGGAAACCTCCATTGTGGCGGGCGCCACGGACGCCACGAAAAAATGACAGTGCCATGCACCCAGCTTGCACCGACTTGAGCGAAGCGTGGCGTGACTCAGTCTCGTGGTGTAGTGACATGGCGTGGTAGTTCGGCTCACTGCGATGGCCTGCGGCGCACTACGAGCCTGTCACTTTAGTGCGAACTACACGGACGCCACGGAGCGCCTCGCCACCCTGCTCCTGTGAGTGGGTCGCTGCTTGTTTACGCTATCTCAAGTTTCGAGCTGGTGGCGGGCGGAGTGATCTGGGAGGCTTCAGTCTGAAACGCGAGTTTTAGCGCGCGTGACTTACCGCGATAGCCTTCGCTACCCTTCACTAGCGCGTGGTGCGAGCGTCAGGCCTGTCACGGATTGGCATGGCCAATGGCCGGGGTGACCTTAAGCGGTGTAAGCCATTAGGCTGCTTGGCCGCCCTCCCCCTCCAGGGGTTCGGGACTCACCCTGGCATAACCGTCAGTCCATCAGGGATTTGGGGATCTGCTGCACCGCAACAGGGGTGCACATGAGCTGCAGGCTGCTGCTGCTCCGCCTTGGGTGACAGTAGGTCACATGAATTTGCACCTTTCAACGTTTTCAGCTTCTACAGGTGCATGCTGACCAGGTAGCTTTACCCAGACAAACAAAACTCGTGCAACATGGAACAACCTGTCTGACTGTGGGTACCTAGCCGGCCCTGTTGTTACCTAGCCGGCCCTCAAACAGAAAAGGTAGCTGCAGCCTTCCAGGCTGTACCTCAGCAGCATGCGGCGGTGCACCCATAGCCATAGCCATTCTCTTACACATTGAGTTGGCTTCAAACATAGGCACAAGATCAAGAGCTTCTCCCAGGCCGAGTCCGCCTAAGCAACAGTTGCAACATTTCGGCTTGCACCTCGGCATTTCGGCTTGCACGCTCCTGAGTCACGCATCTCCCGTTCTTTCGCAGTCAACATGGCTTGCAGAGCCATCACGACAACTGTCACCTCCATCGCCACTCTCGCAGAATCAACCTCCGCCGACTGGCTGTACCGCACAAAGGCTCATTAGCCACTGGTTTCCAGGCTCTCTAGCCTCTTCGCTCAGCTCAGAGCCCACACACAGCCGTCGCTTCGCGACAATTCCATAAATGGCGGTTCAAGCAGATACGATCCAGTCGGACTTAGAAACATGGGTCGGAAACCAACTGTTGCGTGATGAGTGGCGGTGACTGAGTTCTCCGTGACAGACTGGGCGTTGTCAGGAAGTCTGCCCGGGAATCGAACCCGGCCTCAGATCACCTCACCACATCACACTTCTCACAGGGGAGATCCAGATCTCTCAACCGGCATTAGCTTAGCCTTACATGGTCACGTAACACTGTCTGACTGTGGGTACACTCAGTTGTGGACCGCTTGTTGAGGCGCGTTAAGGCGCCAGTGCGGGGCCTCATGTGGTGCCCCTGGGCGAACCAGGCCACTCTTGGGGACCTCCACAGATCATTGGACAAAGACTGCAACTCAGCCTTCACTATCCTGAGGGCAGGGGAGCCCCATGGCTCAGTAGCATGTGTGTACTAGGCAAAGCTTAGATAAGAGTATGTGGCTCATGCCAACATTCATCGCTATAGGATTGGGTCTTACCTGTTTCTAACAGGTTGTAAACTTTTGTAACCTGTGGATACCAACTGCGACCAACTGCAACCAGCGTGATGGTGCTCTGTTACAAGCTAGGGCGTAGGGCCCAGTAAGGCCCCGATAGGCCCCAGCAGTGCTGGTGCAATCACGCTACGGATGTAATGTAGCCCCGTAACCTCATTGCCGTGGTCTCAATCTCAGTGAATAGTTCGCACGAGTGCATGTAAGAATTACAATGCAAATACAAATGTGCAAACGTGCAATCTATCGGTTTGACTGTACGTGCCCGCACAAAAATGCGAGCTCTATATTGTGCTATCGTGCTCGCATCTGTGCTGTGCATCGGGACTCTACGCCCAACTGTTGCGGCTTCATGGACATTTCCCGTGGCAGGTCCGCGATACAACTATGAGCAGTGGAAAGAGCGGTGCAGCGGGGACGATGCGGCGTGGGTGAGGGAATACATAGAGTTTCACCGACAAAACCGCCAAAACCCAAATGCAAAGTATATGATCTACTATTGTCCCCAAAAAAGTAGGTGAAGTTAGAGTTGACAGCGATATGTCACCAAGTCATGTATAGGCTGCATGTGTCAACAAATGGGCTCATGCTGCTACTGTGTCATCTCGTTCCTGTGCAGACAGAGGAGCAGGATCAGGAACATGTCAGGGTTTAGGTGACCGTATCAGAGGCATCCTTTTCATGGTGCGCCTGGCCGCCAGGTGCGACAAGCTGTAGCAGCCTAATCCTGCAGCTCTTTTACACATGTACACTTTCATGCTACTAAGCAGGCTTCCAGGCTTGCAGGGCCAAGAGGATTTTTATCATACAGCAAGACCACCCAGCACCCATGGAGGAGTTTCTGGCGCCATCGGGTGGGTGATTGCTGGTTTGCTGCCATCTCGGGCTGGTGAGTTGTTGCCTGTTGGCTGTCGTCTGACTGGTAGGTGTTGTATGGCTGGCTGCTGGGTGGTGGCTGATACCCCGCCCATGCCGGCCCTAGCCTGACTCCCTCTTCATCACTCACCATCCTAATGCCTGCCATGTCTTAAACGTATGCAACTGCAGGCATCATAGATTGGCGCCCTTTGGACACCAACTTGACTCGCGATCCTTGGCGTCACCCTGCGTGGTGGTGCGTACCTCTTAGCATCAGTCTGCTCACCCCTGTGTGTTGGTGCGCACATCTGAGTGATGTAATGAAACTAATCCATTTTTTGCCAATGAACATAACTGCCACATACTAACTAAATTAGTATAAACAATCTGTACTAAGAGCACTATTTGAAGCCTGAACTCTTGCATGCCAGCGCCACTCGTCCCTCCTCGCCTAGCTCCCAGTGAAGCATATCTCCACCAGGACACCACTGGTTCTGCATCCCAAACATTGTGTACTGCCCCTTCAATTGCTCAGCTTGCTTGTGGGTGCATGGATACCTGGTGGTGGCGGTTGCACTTGCATGCACACACTGCATGACACTCGCATGCACTGACTGCCACTGCGCTACCCTTTGCAAAGCCTGAGCTCTGCACTCTGGCACCCAACTCCTCCTTGCCTCCTGCCTTCTGCCCTCTGCTGTGCCCATGAACAGCTGTCGGCCTTGAATTGCTGGCCCCTCAGTGCAGGCACAGTACAGAGACAAGCAAGTGTGTAGTACACCCCATAGTACACACACATAGTACAGGCAAGCTGGAGCACGCAAAAAGGACTGCTGCAGGGCTTGCGCAACCTTCCCAAGCTTTCCCTGCCGACTTGCCAACCTGCCTGCCCTGCTATATGCCTGATGGGGTGGTGTGGCGCTGAGACCCCCTGAGCATAGCAGCTGGCTTATACTATAGAGCGGGCAGGCTGGATGCACTCACCCCCTGGTGTGGCTTCATTGTGCCACAGGATGTACACGACGCTACTGCAATACACCACATTGCTACAGAAACGAGCTGGCTGCATCTAGTCGCCTGCTAGTGAGCATGGTGTACTCAGCACACACTGCTGTTACAGCTCCTCAATGGGTGCCTGGTGGGCTCACTGGCGCGCAGGGAAATGTTCAAGCCTGACCAGCTTCAGCTGCATGAAGTACAGGATCGCATCATCGCCATCGAAACCAACGGTGAGGTGTGCGTGGCTGTGCACACTGCCACGTTTTGCACGATTTTTTGCACAATCAAGCATCCTTGCAGCCTGCACCTAGCACGCCACGGGCGTACCACAGGCAGGCCCCAATGACCCAATCGCACAGTAACCTATGTCAGGGTGCCCAGGCAGCTCATTTCATGAGCACAGCTCCAGCGGGTGCCACTTGCTCTCCCCAATGCGCTGCACAGTCAGCGCCGCATTGAAGTCTTTATCCAGCCACCTGTCTTGCTGAGGTGTTGGGGGGTAGCCTTGGCAGCCTTGTCTTAGCTCTAGCCCTTGGTGGCCGGACTAGGCTGGGCTGCCCGCCCAGTCTTCTGCACACCAATGAAATCACATGTTTGCTGACACTGATGTCACACTGAGCACCATGGGCATGCCTGTACTGAGTCTCAACCAGGGCAGGTTTAAGGTAGGTCTGGAGCATGTCTAGTTTGTGGTGGGAAACCCCATGCCACAGTGATGCAGTGTGTGACGTGGGTGTTGCAAGCAGAGCCAATCGATAAGGACTACCCAGGCTACGTGCATGTGGAGCTGTTTTCAAACACCACGTAAGTATGGGTGATCACGCAACGAGTGGAGGGTCACGGGTTCGATCCCACCTAGCGACGTAAAAAACTACTCTGGTGCCTTTTTTGCAAAGAATGAGAAGTGCTGCAAGTGGCATCAACCTCTCAACTTCTCAAATCGATCTCCCTCAAGTCACGCCCGTCAGGGAGAGCGTAACCTTTCTTTTCTTCCTTTCTTTCACCACATGAGTTCAAAGTGCGCCAGGCAACCCTGCTGGATATAGGCAGCTGCTAGCTACCAAGGCACTCCCAAGGTGACAAAAAGGCTCCATTGCTGATGTACAAGACAATCTGCCAACAATTGCACCGGCTGCACATACCCACATAAGAGCGCCAGGTGGCGGCCTGTCAGGGGCCTTGCTGGCTGGCAGCGTCACTGGCTCTACAGCTAGGCCAGCGTCCTTGGTTGAACGATAGGGCGTGGCGTGTCCATGATCAGCGACCTTGAAACACAGCATATTGAGGCGATGAGGCTGTATGTTGCCGCAGGGCTGACAGGCGAATGCCATGTTTTGATGGGGATGGGAATGATGGTGGTGATGGGGATGGTGATGTTGACGATGATGGTGATGATGACAAGATGATGGCCTACAACAGACAAACAAGACTCGTTCAACAGGGAACAACTTGTTTGACTGTGGATAACCTCACTTAGCTACTCCAATCACGTTGAAGCACCCTTGGTCGCACCCTTGATGACTACAAAACCCACTCCGGTGGCATTTCCCCCCTAGACCACTGGACACCTCATCAAAACTAACAGCACTATGCTTATCAGCTAACAGCCTGTGCAAAGTACTAGGCCCTACGCATTGTTGCGGGCCCGACCCTTGATGCCCCGCTGGTACTCTGCAGCTTGGTGCAGCCTCTGCCTGCCCTTGGGCAGCCGGTCATTGGCCAGTTTGTAGCCCTGCTGGTACTCCTTGCCAACGGGGGGCAGAACCTCCAGGTCCTTCCAGCTGCACAGCTCCAGGGGGCGCTGCATGCTCTCCCCAATGCGCTGCAAGTCCAGGCATCCGGTTGTGTCCCGGTCCAGCCACCTGCCCCATGGGGGGGCTTGGGGTCATTGCACTGGGCCAGTTGCAGCAGGGGGGGGCTGGTCCTGGGCTGGGGGAGGTGGGGCCTGGGCAGGGGGTCCTGGGCTGGGGGAGGGGGGTTCCGTGGACAGGGGCAGGGGGGTTCTGGGCAACGGGGGCCTGGGCTGTGGTAGGGGGTCCCTGGGGAGGGGGAGGGAGTTTGGGCGCGAGTCCATGGGTGAGCATGACCCTGCACATACTTACCGTGCCACTGGCTCTTGGCTGGGCGCAGGTCCTGGGGAAAGGTCCTGGGGAAAGGTTTTTTGGCATGGCATTCTGACCTTTTCAAATGCCGGCCAGTGCTGCCCACAGGGCAAGGGCCAGCGTGCAAGATCAGTGGTGCTTGGTGTTCAGCTTGATGCAGATGCACAACTACTAGTCTGCACCGTAGTTGGTCTCAAGGCATGCACTCTCAAGGCATGCAACTTCTCTATGTTTGGCAGCTATACTCTGTGGTCAGAGACAGCTTGTTTATGGGTGCGCGCGACCCTGCACAGCACAACCGTATGCCCTGTTGGGTGTATCCCCATGACGTGGGCCAGTGTGGTTGCTCTGATCACAGCCTGAGTGCTGATTGCCTCTCTGCTGTGCAACACTTGCAATCTGAGCTAGCAGAGACCGCCGTGTTGATGGAGGGCTTTGATGGTGATGTGCGCTCCACTGTCAACACTGTCAACACTTGCAACCTGATGGCCTACGACAGAGCAAGTGGGGCATGTTGCTGGTCCTCAAAGAATTGGGTGTATGACCTACCTCAACTGCTTTGCATGCAGGCACTGTCTGTTCCACGCCTTGTTCCAAGCAGCCCCCAAAGTCCTGGAGGTCGGTGAGGGGTGACTCATGGGGCCTCTCAACTAAAGAAGTGTGACATGCCTTGCCACGTAGGAGCAGTAAAGACACCAGCAATCAATCACCCAGATTGCAGCCCCCCGTGATTGTGGTCTCCCTTGATCCCTGGACAATGTTTGAGGGGATGGGTGTCTCCATTGATTGCAGGCTAGCATGCAGCAATACCAGAAGCTGGGGCTGGACCCCATGCAAGCATACACGGCAGTCCACTTCCGGCTTGGCGGCTCAGTTGGCGAGGCTGAGCTGTGGCCTTTGTAAGTGGCTGGAATGCTGCAGCTTGGCACTGTCAGCATAGCCTCGAGATCCACTGCGCCCACAGCAGCATCCCTGTGACTGATGGTGCTGACATGCATGTATATATATATATATGCTGACATGCTGACATACATGGTGCTGACATGCTATGTATATACACACACTGAGCTTGACAGTCCCTGACACAGAGACTGAGACAGTGCCTGGCACTGATGGTGCTGACCTGTTGTGCACATGGGGCAGGACCAATGCACTGACGTCTCTGCTGCGTTCCATCAAGTGTGCCCGCCAGCTGGGCCAGAAGCACAACCTGACTGGTGACCAAGCTGCGCACAAGCTGCTGCTCCTCACTGACCATGCCCGCCTGCGCACATTCCTAGCAGAAGGCTTCTTCACCGATGTGGTGAGTGGCAAGGAGGCAGGTCTTCCACCATTGCCAACATGGTCGTCACCACCATGGTCAGCATTTGGCGGCCAATGCACAGTGGCACCTCTGTTCACCCCGGAAGCAGTCAACCCCACAATCTCCCAGGCATACATGAATCCTAGGCATTTACAATCCTTGGCGCAAGGGTAGGGGATGCCCCCCCCCCCAACTCCATGGGCGAGTGGCCTAAGTCGCTTCGGCTAAGGTCACGGGTTCAAACCTAGCTAAAAGACGCAGAAATGTGCTCTGGGGTGAAGGGGCACACATGTGGGGGCAAACTTGGCCTTGTCACGCAGGCAAATGCTTTGCGCAGATTCATTCTTTCATTTCTTCCGTCTCAGCCAGCCCTGGGGTTGCTAGCTGGCACACCCGCATCTCCAAGTGCAGGGCGCCTTGCTCGCTGGGTGATCATCACTGTATGGCACTTGCCAAGTGTTGCTGCAAAATGCTATATGCGACCTTTAGGCTGTCGGCCATAGCACAGCGGCGGATGATTGACAAGATGACTGGCTCTCTGAGTGACTCCCAGAGCGGCGGAGTCTTCAGGCCGGCCCGTCACCACACCTCCCCTCATAGCCTGGTGTTGCTGCTGCTGCGCCACGGGCAGGTGGCATGCACCCTGCAGGCAGCCTCTCCAGGGCTCCTTGCAGGGTGGCAGCTCAGCTCACTGGCACGATACCACTGGTCGCTGAACACTCTGCACGCTGTGTTCAGCTCCCGTCTTCAGTTGGCCCTAGCTCGTCCTTCCTGGCACTGCCTGGCAGCTCTTTTGGGCTTGCAGTGGGCCTTGCTAGCCTGGTTGACCTGCCTCCAAGAGCAGTGGGCCTTGCTGGCCTGGGCATAGTTGCCAGCACCTCGAGGCTGGGAGGGTGGGGCAGCAGGCACCATGGGCCTATCACTGCATGTGAGAAAACTCAAAATATGAATGGGCACATGCCCTATTCTTGCGGAGGCCTGCCAATCGGACTGCTCCCACTTGTTGTGGCCTTGGTGCAGCTGTGTGCCCTTGTTCCACAAGCTTGTCACGCTTGCAACTCATGGTGTGCTTGTCCCTGCATGGATTCATTGCGTTCTTGCTGACGGTGTCAAGCTTGATTGTCCATGTGACCTGGTAGTCCATGTGTCATGTAACTGCACGCAGGTGTCATCGCCCATTGTGCCCTACCATTTTGACATGGCTAATGAAGGACTGACAGGTGGGCCTACCCTTCTTCAGCCTCACAATGGAAGCTTGCTGGTGATGCTGTGCCCATCACTCTCCATGTGCACACGGCTGCATGGACAATAGTGCCTGCAGGAGATGTGGTGACGTGCCCCCGTGTTGCAGGTCTATACACGACCATGGCTGATGTGGTGTTGATGGCGCATGCCAGCTGCCTGACCATGCAGCAAAGCGGTTTTGGTCGCATTGCTCGCTGGTGGTCCCTCACACCGTGCTTTGCTGAGAACAATGAAGTGAGTGGGGGTATCACCAGGGGGTAATCCTCCAGCGTTCCTACGTGGGGTGCACAGCACTTAACAAGCGCTGGTTTACCACCATTGGGTGTGAGATCACGGTTTAAACACAGGCCGTGACACTCTTTGTGGTGCAGTGGTAGAACTGTGCATGTGCCAGGTCGTCAGTCACTGCTGCTGCACCACAGCTGCACCACAGCAAGTGTGTACTGTGTGGGCTGCACAGGGCTGTCAAGACACGAGGCGCACTCTGGCGGCAGACCCAATGGTGGCGCCAGGCGCATGGTCATCAAGCCAGACGGGTCCAGCACACGGCATGCCGCTGGCGGTGGGGTTGCGCAAGATCCATGCATGGTTGCATGGTTCAGAGGCACATGGGGGAAGCATGTCAACGCACAACCTGACGGTGGTGGAACGCGAAGCGGTCAGCTCCTACATCAGACACGTCCTCGCCCAGTGATGGAGCGGCCCAGCCTCACCTCTTTGTTCCCAGCGCCATAAGCAAAAAGCTCACCAATCAGTTCAATAATAGTGATCACCAACTGCTCCCTACCATTTGCACATTTGCCACGCATCCTTGGGACTGCTTGTGACCATGGTGGGTGTATTATCGGGCCTTCGGTCCCTTCTTTAATAATTTTAAACAACGCTGTCTAAATTTCAACCGTGCCGTATGCCGCAGAGCCATAGCCAGCACCTTGGCTCTCAACCTTGAGCATTCATTGCAGTAGAACACACTAGTTGTGAACCACTACAAAACAGTGTTTTTGTCTGTGTGGAGTTCCCATCGCATGTGTATGCCATGGCCTAGACATGGCATACACATGGTCATGGTCGCCTACCACCTACAGCATTGCCTGACCCCTGTGACAGGGCTATGCAGAGAGTTGGCATGACAAAACATGCACTAATTGTAAGCTGATGACAGCTCAGATGGGGGGGGCTTGCTGCTGCTGGGCCTTGGGTGCCTTGTCTCGCAGCCGCTTGTAGCCCAAGCCAGGGTACTCCTTGCCCTTGGCTGGCAGCGCTCCCTGGTCTGGCCAGTAGCACAGCTCCAGCGGCCGCCACCTGCTCTCCCCAATGCGCTGCATGTTCAGGGCCGCATTGCAGTCCCTGTCCAGCCACCTGCCTGGCTGTGGTGCTGGCTTGGCCTTGGCAGCCTTGCCTTTGCCCTTTGTGGGCTCAGCTGCCTCTGGCTCAGCCTTGGTGCGCTTGGTGCGCTTGGCTGGCAGGGGAGTGCTGGGCCCAGGCTCTGAGGCTGCTGCTGGCTGTGTGGCTGCCTGACTGCTGCGTGGGGCCTGTGGGGGCTTGCGGGGGGGCACTACTGGGCACCACATCATGCCCCGCACTGGCTGGTCACGCTGCTGGCTCCAGGCTGGGCGCACTAGGCGGGGTTCCACCTGCCCTGCTGGGGGCTTCCAGCCTGCAGGCTTGGTGGCCCTGCGCTTGTTCAGCTGCCTCTCACAAGGAAATGGGCCATCAGCTTGCGGCGGGTTCTCTTGCAACCGCGCAGCACGGCGTCACCCGGGACTTTGATGACCTGCGGCGACCAAGCACAATCAACATTTTGACAGGGCCGGCACATCATGCGGGGACACCAATAGTGCGGGGACACGAACAGTGCGGGGTCAGTTAAGGCGGTATGCGCCCCCGTGCGCACCTGTCGGCGATGGGTTTTCCATTCAGCCCTTCGCTCCTCGCGTTGTTTGGCTGGAGGGGTCCTAGGACCTGCGCTGGTATGAACAGTAGCGATGTGAGCAGCGCGGACCTTGTCGGACTGCACAATTGCAGCGGACCACACCACAACTACGAACGAACCTTGTTTTCGCGGGCTTTCAATCGGAAGCGGATCTTGCTCCGCGGCACTGGGCCGCTTCCTCGGAGGCATTGCGCCACTAGGCTCATACCTACTAACACCTGCTGAGCTCCTACCTATACCCAGGAGGCGATGTCACTCACTCTCGCACTCCCAAAGGGCACTCTGACCAAAGGGCGATGGCACTCCCAAAGGGCACTCCCAAAGGGCCAGAGCCATAGCCAGCACTGGCTGTGGTCCTGTGCTAGTGGCCCGCCCGCCCGACGACATATTCCGTCATGTCCAAGCATCAATGCATAGGGCGCGTTTCCAATGCACGGAGAAAAGAGAAAAGAGATCGGAGAGAAAGAGAAGAGAAAGAGAGAAAGAGAAGAGAGAAAGAGATCAGCCGCCAGCCCATGTCCCTCTAACTGCCGCAAACGGTCCGGATCTCTTCTCTCCCGTTTCCAATGCGCGGAGATAGAGACGAATAACTCTCCTAGAGTGAGCTCCATTTCATCTCTTTTTCTCCGCTAGCGTCCTCCAGGCCGACCCCCCAAGGAGAAAAAGAGATGTGACCGAGAGATGTGACCTTTTGCACCGGAGCCGCAGCGAGAGCTGGGTTAGGCTGGGCGACAGCATGTTTCTCCAGGGCATCGCCCCAATGTCCCGTTGCCGCTTCTGCGTTGCCACCTAAGCCGCAGGAGCTGATGAAGAGGACAGATGCCCAGGAGATGGTCCTCGTCCGTATTATTGCTGAGGGCGCATCAGCTGAGGGCGCATCAGCTGTTTGACGAGCACCGCAATTTCAACGCGGAGCAGTGCCATAGAGAGTTGTAGCCCCCCGGAGCATACTTAGCTAGTCCCGCTAATGCGGAGAGTGCTTGACTAGTTAGCCTGATAAGCCCCGCAGCCTGACTTGCACAACTGCAGTCTTGCACGACTGACTTGCACGGCGCACTTTGTGCACTTGCGCCTGCGATGCTTGACGCCATCATACCTGCCACCATCCCAGCTAACAGGACAATTGCGTCCTTGTTCCCATGGCTCCCCCCCGCATTGAACCACCACGTAAGGGACATTTGACTTTGCGGCGTGCCTGGTGAGAGTTGACTTGTCATTTTAACGCGGAACGCCTTTTCTTTGCGTTGCGCTTGCGCCTGCGCGCCCGAGCTGCTGGCACCCTACGGTGACCGGCAGTCTGCCAGGCACGCGAACGGTTTCGCTCTGCGCAATGGGCCTTTCAAGTGTTGCCTAACAACACCCACAACGCAAGATGCAGAGTTCTCCGCTGCGGTACACTGCGGTACACTTTACGCATGGAGCCCAGTTTTCTCTTTTTACACAGCCAGCTCAGTCGCACTCTGCCTGCTCATTTAAATGCTGCAGCACCATGTATCGTAGGTCAGCACGCAAGGTGTTGGCTGGCACACACAACCCCACTGCCTTGCAATACTCGTTTAACATCTTCACGCTCAGCTTCTTGCCCAAGGTGCACAGCTGCATCACGCTGTCTGGTGCAAATGAGCACAGAAGGGTGAGGCACTCATCGTCCCAATGCTTGTCATCCCGCTTCTGATCGAACATGGGCATGGCTACAAAGGGCTTTGTGATGGAGGGCCTCACACACTCACCCCTTGGTGCGGGGGTCATGCATTGGGCACATGCACATGCAGTCTGTGACCACTCAACTTGGAACCCTGCAGCAGGAAAGAAGCAGCTGTGCATGCTCATAGAGCCGGGGATGGATGATGCAAAGGCATGTGCATCCCGTTGTGGAGCACTGCAAAGCTGTACCTCCTGTGTGCTCAGCTCCAAGCACCACCGATGACTCACACTTGCTCGTGCACGGTGAGCCTTGCTGGGGTCAGCAGCAGTAGCTGCCTTGTGATTTGCATTGCAATGCTGCACAAACCCCAATGCATTGCACTTCCCAACACGATCAGCCAGGATCTCTGCTCCTGCCCCTCTCCCTGCTCCTGCCCCTGTCGGTGTGTGGTGCACTGTGTTGCGCTGTGGCAGCACGGGTGGCAGCTGCGGAAGCTGGTGGGGGCGGGCTGGGGCTGGAGCGGGGGGAGGCTGGAGCGGGGGGAGGCTGGAGCGGGGGGAGGCTGGAGGCTGGAGCGGGGGGAGGGGGGGCTGGCGGGGGCGGGCTGGGGCTGGAGCGGGGGGAGGGGAATGGGGAGGGGGAGGGGGAGTGAGGGGGGCAGCAACATGCTGCAGCTTTGGCAGCCCCCCTCTCTCTGAGGAACTGTATGGTGCTGGGTGAAAAGCGTGCCTCCACCTCGCACAGCAACCTGGTCCGTTCAGCAGGGCTAATGGCCTGCAGACAGGCCAGGTTTTGGTCGTGCCAGGGGCAGGGGGCGGGGCTAGGGCTGCAGCTGGGGCAGGGGCTGGGGCAGCCCGGGGGGCTGGGGTGAGGGCTGGTGCGGGGGCTGCGATGAGGGCTGAGGTGGTGGCGAGGGCTGGGATGAGGGGAGGAGTGGGGACCAGGGCAGGGGCTGGCATGGGGGTTGGGGTGGGGGCTGGGGTTGGGGCTGGGGCTAGGCTCATGTTGAGGTTGAGGCTGGGGCTGGAAGGGGTTGGGGCGGGGGCTGGAAGGGGCTGGAAGGGGCTGGGGCTGCAAGGGTGCGGGGGTGCCAGGACCCTGGTCTCCAGGTAGTGCTGCCAACTGGGATGTCGAGAAGGGCCTGCAGCACATCATGGCAGGGCAGGTAGCATGGTAGCATGGTAGCATGGCGTGGCAGGTAGCATGGTAGCTTCACATGTGCCGCATCACCACTCCCAGCCCCACCCCTTGCCCCTGCCCTTCGCCCCGCTTCTCCCTCCCTTGCTACCTGGGTTGCATGATGTACTGTAGCGCAAACTCCAGTCGGCCAAGTTGTACCTCAGCATCTTGCAGTGTTGACAACTGTAGCATCACCTTGCTATCAGGCTGTGACCGCAGAAGGCGCAACAGTGTGGGTACTTGCTGTATCTGCTGGAGAACTTCAGCAGCAATTGACCTGCAGCCAAAGGACCAAAGGAGCAAAGCAGGTGCAAGGGCAAGGCAGTTCAGCGAAGGTCAGGCTATGGCCATAGCCACGGCAAGGCTGGTGCAAGGCAGGGCTGGTGCAGGTCAGGGCTAAGGAGTGAAAGGCGCACCTTGCGGTGGCCCAGTCCTGCTGCTGCTTGGGCATGCTTGGGGGCATGGTCTGCTCGTCCTGCTCCTCAGTGGTGTGTCTGCATGACACCACACACAGGAGTGTGACGAGTGGTGCTTTCACAAGGGTGCTAGGTGGAAACAGGCTGCAACCTGAGTGTGCAACTGATGTTGTGCAGCTGGCTTGCCATGTCAGCCCATCATCCAGCAGGGGCACTCACATGATGGGCTGTTGCTCCACGGCAGGTGAGGTCACAGGGTTGGTGGCAGGCCTAGTGAGGATGGAGAGCCCCGGTAGGTGCAGCAGTGCCGGCAGGGCCGGGTGGTGCTGGCTGGACCCCTGCAGCTGTGATGGGTGCGAGGGTGGTTGGTCTGGGAGATGGTGGGGGCAGGGCGCATGGGCTGGCCCAGGCTGTGCAGGTGCTTGCGTGGGTGTGGAGCTGAGACGGGGCATGGGATGGAGCTGGCTGGCTGGCTCCTGCCCCCGCAGCCGCTGGCACACAGCATGCGCAGCTGCAGCAGCCTCAGCGCAACTTCTATGGGCCAGCGGAACCTGTCGAGGCTCCAGGTTGCTGCAGGCCCTGATGACTTCAGACATCATGGCTGTGACCTGGCCAATGGCTGTGTGATTGCATCCGGATCTGTAAGAAGCTGCCTCTCCCTCCACATGGATTTCAACCCAGCCAGTGCTGCCAGCTAGCGTAGACTTCGTACAACACGCACAGCGGGCAGCATGGCCCCCCTTCCGTCTGTAGGGGTGGGATTTGGAGTGCAAGCCCATACCTGCAGGCATGTGCACACGCCAGCTTCTAAAACCCCTCTTGATAAATCTTGATAAGAGTTGAGAACTTGGCAGGTGGTCCACAGTTGAGTTCCCTAGCTAGTGACGCAGGGCTGGAGACTTCGATTCACTTCGATGGTCGTCATACGGGCATCAGCAGGTTGGGCAGCATGGAAGAGTGTTTCCCCACCTTTTGGAGCCTAATCCACAAGGGATTGATGCAGCTGCCACTGCTGTGCTCCTACTGTGGTCTCCTCCAAGTTTCAGAGCCCCTGAGCCAGCGCATGTTGGTTATCATGATGGACATGGGGTCGGGCTCCTAACACATCGCGCACTATCCATCGCGTTTAACAAGGACTCACCGCTACTGGGTCAACGTACATCAAGTCCGCAGGCTCGGTAGGGTCAGATACCCGGCAACATGCCCTTCCGGCTCAGCGTGTGCCTCAGCGCAGCCGCTTTCCGACGCTTCAATCCGCGTGTGAATCGGTGCAGAAATGAACCCGGAAAAGCCGTTGTCCCTTATCGTTAGGGGGGTTGGTGGTTCAATGGGAGGGGTAGCCCCATACCATATGAAAAGATCGCCCCCAGAACTACAGCCAACCCCCAAAGCTACAGCCGACCAGCCATGGCCTGCTCCAAGCACATTTACATCATAGTGAAACACCAGCCGAGCACTGTAGCTTTGGTTCGCGGGAAGGCTGCGTGTGTGCATTGGTTCGAACATTGGGGTCGCGGTTGCTTCGCCTTCCATCGCGACTGCGGAGCGAGACCTGGCGGTCGTGTTAAACATTTGTTTTACTTGTTAAACTTGTTTAACAAACCGGGTCATGCTCTACTGCTGCCGCTACTTCCGCTGTAACCGCTGCTGCTACTGCTATCCATGTTGCTGGGCAGCTCGTGTGTAGATCAATGAAGGCGTAGGCGGCGGCTGGAAAGTGGACGTCCATGCATCTCTTATCTCTTTTCTCCGTCCATTGGAAACGCGTTTGAATTCATGCACATGGGCGGTCTCTTATCTCTTTTCTCCGTCCATTGGAAACGCGCCCATACTACCAACAAGTTTTAATCCCTACAGCCCTCATGCAACACAAAAATAAAGCATGAGTTGTAATCAAACACAGGCTGCGATATCATTATTGTAAAGGCTACTGACGGTGTGCCTAATGCCCACTCCAGCTCAGCCTTCTGGTGTGTGTGCCTCCAGGCTACTACTAGCAAGAGCTCTACCCTACTCTATAGCTCTTACTCACACACATCCCCTTTGTGAGGGGTTTAGTATCTTGGTTTCTTGGATTGTCTCGCTGTAGCTGGCTATCGCCGCCACTTGCGCCGCCACTTACGCAGCAGGGCCTTACGCAGCAGGGTCACGCAAGTACACCCACTCCTGGCCTGGCCTGCCTGGCTTTGGCAAGGCTGGGCGGCCATCCCAGTAGCACAGCTCAGTGGGGCGTGGGCTTGGGCCGACTGAACAGCCGCGGATGTTCAGCGCGGCTGAGACGTCCCGGTCATAGAACCTGCACATGGGTGTGGGAAATGCATGAAGTCAAGTCATGTGCCATGTCATGTATCACTTCATGTGGGGTATGTTGCGGCCATGCACATGTGCAGTGTCAGGCCATTGCTTACCTGATGTTGTTGCTTGTTGAGCACATCAAGCCCCTGACTTGGATTGCTCCGCCGAGCTGTACACTGGCCGCAGCCACCTGCATGGACACATGGGGCAATGCACATTTGTAAGATTTTTCCTTACCTTCCCAATCTTGACCCTACCCAGCCCCCTTGGCTCCACCACCTCCCAGCACTACCCTGGCCCTCCCCCACTGACCCTCTCACCTGAAGGACTCAGGCGGCTGCCCAGGGAGGGCCTCACTGGGGTGGCTGTAGGCTGAGCTGACCCGGCTTGTGCGGAACTCATCCACCAGGAGCACTCGCCCTGCTGGGAACTGCCTCAGCATACTACCAACAGCAAGCTGCTGCGTATATACACCAAGCTCATCAACTGGATGTCCTGACTGAACCATTGCGGGGCAGCTTGCGTTAACTACATGATTGCGATGGCTGCCTGACAATCACCTAGGCCGGAGCAGCAGGGTGGTAGGTCACCGCACATGCACAAGGTGTACGCTATGGATTGCAAACTTGCGTGGTGTTTGAGCTACACTGGGCATGCTGCAAGCACGGCAGATTGTTTGCCATGCAGGACAACCCATGTAGGCCCTGTGGCGCGTTCGCCTCTGGAGTCGCTCGACCGTGCTAGCAGGACATTAACACATCGCGTAAACAGCGACAAGATGAACGAGCTAGAAGTGGGTCAGCGCGGCACAGTCCCAGGAACACTGCGGTCTACCATCTTCACTGCGCGCCCTTCACATCACAGGTGGAGCGCCAAATTGAGAACATGTGCCGGTTCATCAAGCAGGAGGCCGAGGAGAAGGCTGGCGAAATCAAAGTGTCCGCCGAGGAGGTACTGCACGCACCTAACAATCACGGGCAGCTGCTGCCATGACGCGACCTCGCGATGCTGATGCTGTTTACCACGCTGGTTGCGCCTTGCAGGAGTTCAACCTTGAGAAGCTGCAGCTGCTTGAGTCAGAGAAGGCCCGCATCCGCAAAGACTACGAGCGACGCGAGGCGCAGGTCGAGGTGAAAAAGAAGATGTGAGTCGCATAAAGGGCTGCAAAGGTTGCAATGGCGCTAGCACATTGCAGCGATGCGCTGATGTCACTGCGCAAGTCTGGTTGTTGTTCTGGCATGCAGCGAGTACTCTAAGCAGCTGAACGAGCAGCGCATCAAGGTCCTGACAGCGCGCGAGTCAGCCATTCAGGAGATTGTGGCTGAGGCGAAGCTTAAGCTGCGCGAAGTGTCAAAGAACCCGCAGACATACAAGAAGCTGCTCACTGACCTACTCGTCCAGGTGTGCCAGGCAGCAGGCGGTGCCGCACCCTTCACAGCAGAGCCTGCAGCCAGCCAGTGTGTTGTCCTGGCTGCCGCAGGCCATGAAGAAGCTGGGGGAGAAGTCAGCCACAATCAAGTGTCGCCAGGTTGACCTTGTGCTTGTCAAGGATGTGATGGACACAGCTCGCAAGAACTTCACAGGGCAGTTCCAGTCAGAAGCACCAGTGCTGACCCTCGATCAGACCACCTTCCTCCCGCCCCCTCCTCAGACTGCTGCAGCCGATGCAGTGAACTCATGGTGAGTGCCATGCCAGCCTGGCCAGCATTGCAAGCAGTGCCTGAACCTGCCAAGGCCCAGCCGGTGGCAAAGAGACGAGGCTTTGTGGTCCTTAGCTACACCTTGTGCGCTCACTGCTGCTCATTGTACATGCAGCTGCGGCGGCGTGGTGCTGGTGTCATCAGACGGCCGCATCACAGTGAGCAACACCCTGGACGACCGGCTGAAGATTGCCTACGAGGCCAACCTCCCAGAGATTCGCAAGCGCTTGTTTGGCGATGCTTGATCTCCCCAGCTGCAACTTTGCGACCAACACCTATGGTTTGCAGCACAGTCCCTCATGACCTGAGCAGCGCCGCCATGCCGCCCTGGTCCATGCAACCCATTCACGAGGCTGTTGCATACAAGGCAGCATCTGGGTGGCATTTGAGCCGCTAGTCGCTAGAGTGGTGCATGCTCAGGTTTCCTCAGTTTTGCAGGACTCCACAGCTGCATGGCACCCAGTCCGCAGGCTTTACAGTGGCAATGCAGTCAAAAGTTCATGACAGCCAAGTTTATCAGAGAGTAGCAGACATTGGCACGACTCAGGAATGTTGCATGGCCCCTCTGGGATGTTCACTTTTGCATTGAAATCATGCTCATCGCTGCCAGTGTGGTTGTGCCGGTTTCGGGTCTTGCATGGTGTGTCATCGTTTGGTAAGTAACGACTAAAGTATCGATAAATAGGGAAATGTGGTTTACTTCTCCATGACATCCCTCTATAGCATGTGACTGGGCAAGGTCGGCAAATGAAAGTGTACATAGCCCTGCCCTAGCAAGGCTGTACTACGCTGCAGTCTCCCTGTACGCTAACCGACATGTGATGATCAGCCTCACGATCCGCTGTCCATCCCCTATATTCCTTTGTGAACACCCAGCCTCGCAACAGCTGTGGGAGGAGGGGGGTGATCACGTGGGCAGCCCTGCACAAGTACAGTGGTGGACGAGCGCCCAAGCCGCCTCACGGCACTGTTGGCTGCAGTACACCGCCTCAGTACACAGCCCACATCCGCACCACCCCGCACCCTGCTTCGCAGCCTCCCGACTACCGCGGACCCCTGCCCGCACCAGCGCCGCGCACAAGGGGTTCGAACACCCCTGGTGCTGCGGGCTCAGCCTCGTCATCGCCTCCTCCCAAAGCAGCCAGGCCGCGGGTGACTTGCTGCTGGCCCAGTCGCCTCGCGCTTGCTGCACCGTACCCCAGTCCGCAAGCTGGGTTGTAGCGCTGGTTCGCAGCAGTCCGTACGCACCCCCAGCGGCCAACCACGGCATGCTGTCCGGCGAAGCCAGATGACATTCTTCCTGAGAAACTGACGTCCTGGCGAGCATGTGGTTGGGCAGGCTAAAGGAATCGGCCGTGCTACTGCTGGCACGAGCGTAGGAGGGCGGCGACGTCAGCGACGGGCAGCTGGACGCTGTGAGCGATGACAATGTGTAGGTGCCACTGACCGAGGTAGACAGCGCGCCGCTCCCAGCCGCACTCGCGCTTGTCGCAGCACCAGGCAGCAGCGTACGCAGAGCGGCTTCCAGTGCTGCGAGCTTGGGAAAACAGGGGCGGCAGTCCAGCGCGACGTCAGTGCGCCGGGTATGCGATGCCTCCAAGGTCATCACGCAGCTCACCAGCTGCTCGCGCGCCGTCTCTAGCTGCTCGACGCCCTCACACAAGGCAGCGGAGGCGAGGTAGGCTGACATGCTGGACGGGTCGGCTGCGTGCCTGGCGGCGGCGACTCGGAAAGCGTCGAGGCTGTACGCGCCGTTCTCGAACCCGGGCAGCAGCACCGCAAGGTATTCCTCCGCCCCTCGCAACAGCAAAGGAATGGCCAGGTTGATGGCAGCCATAGCCAGGCCGTCACCCACACCATGCCATTCCAACTGTGAGGTGGATGGGTTGGAGCAGGAGGGCGCTGGACAGTTAGAGGGTGGGCGGGACGAGGTGCTGGTCGCCTGGTCTGCGAGCGCCTGGGCCGCGGAGGCAACAGCTAGGCAAGCCACCCCCCACACGCTGGCCTGCCAGCCCGGGCCCCCTCTCCTGCTGCCCAGCGCCTGCAAGCTCCCTGGCCGTGCCTTGCGGGGCGTGACCAGGAGGGGTGGCTGGGCTGGTAGCTGGGTGCAGAACGACAGCTCCCCAAGTGGTGGGCCCAGCTTGCTTGCGTGTCTCGAGCAGAGAGTGTCGGCCAGGGTGCCTGTAAATATGCGCATGCTATCTGTGTTGCTGGGTCGCTTCAAGCCACGCTGGTTGGCCAGGGCTAAAGGGCTGGCAACGTCCTGCCAGCGCATCAGGGTGGCGGGCATGACCATGAGGCCCTGCATCAGCGCGCTCAGGCTGTGCGTGGGGGCGCTGTCCAGGCAGCCCTGGGGCAGCACCCGGGCACAGTATCGCAGCACCGCAGCCAGCAAGCTGAGGCCAGCAGGGCTGCCGCCCGCATGGATGCGCCACGGCAGGTAGCCCTGAGCCTCAGCCAGCTCCGTGGCAGCCAGGGTGGTCAGCTGCAGCAGCTGCAGGATGGATACAAGGTTGCGCTGCAAGGCCGGGCTGGGAGGCACGCCTGCGGCAGGTGACAGCAGGCAGGCGGTGCGGATGGCAAATGGTGCGAGGGCTATACCCTGTGACATGCACGGTTGCTTGGGCTCAACCGCTCTCTCTCCATCTCAAGTGCATCATATGGAAGCAGCCGCCTGACTGACACAGACGTAGCTCACGTGACTAGGTTGACATCCAGCATGCCAGATGTGCATCATCAAGGATTGCACGGAGCTCAGCTATGTTGAGCTGTCCTACCCTCAGCTTGTTCAGGTTTAGGGTCAGAGTTAGAGTTAGGGTTCAGGGTCAGGGTTAGAGTTTAGGTTAGGTTGAGGGAAACGCTAGGGTAGGGTCACCCATGCTCAGCATAGCTCCTGTTGGGATGAGTTAGGCTCCATGAGCTTGCTGCTGCAGCCCACCTTGCAGCCCCAGCTGAGCGAGGATGTGCTCCAGGAGAGCGGTGCACAGGGGCAGCCACTGCCACTGCAGCAGTGCGGCTTGGGAGGATGCAACCAGGGTCGCTTCCTCGCCCTCAACCTCTGCCCCTTCACCATTCCAGTCCTTCCAGCTGGCGTCGTGGACCAACTGCATGGGCGGGAAGGGTCGAAGGGTGGGGGCTGCAGTGGGGCTGCAGGGACGAGGGTGTGTGTGGGGGTCTGTGAGTGGGTGGGTGGGTGGGTGGGTGAGTGCAGTGGGGAGGTGGCACATTGCTATGGCAGTGGGCCGCACCGACGCAGGGTGAGCCGTGCCTCCACTCAAGGCTCAGGGTTGCTGTGCCATGTCAGCATGCCATGTCAGCCACAGGGAAATCTGTGGCCCATCATGTCAGACGCCCCTGCCTGTGCCACGTGAGATGCGCCATGCACTGGAGCAGCAGCAGGCTCAGGCTCGCTTGGTATGGTGTGGCTACAGGGTGGATGCAGTGCTGCAGGGCGTACAGTCAGGAGGGTGTGGCCTGTGGCGCGAGCTGTGCTAGGTCATGCAGCCTCCAGGCAACCTGTTTTCAGAGCAAGGTGTCGGAGACAGCACATGTGTCATAGCAGCACAGCACAGCACCATGAAACTGTCACCACGCACCTGCACCACTAGCTGCACCAGCTGAACCACACGGTCAGCTGTGACAGGCCGTGCAGCTGCACCCTGCCCAGCTGTCACTTGGTAGGTGGAGGAGTCATGGCAGGGGCTGCCACACCCCACATCACTGATGCGTGGAGTGAGACACACTCCTGAGCCCCGGTCAGGCAGGGTGGGGCTCCTTGCCCCTGCTGACAGGGTGCTGCCAGCCTTGACATTGACCCAGCTGCTGATACTCAGCTCGCTGCCAGGGGGCTGCAGGCACAGCTCAAGGTGGCCTGCTTTGCGCTGGCTATGCAGACATAACTGGTCTAACTCTGCTGCCTGCCCGCCGATGGGGAGGTGACAGCAGCTGCTATCTGGGTCAGACGAGTGCTGCTGCACGGCCTGCAGCAGCCTGGCAAGCACAGCTCTTCCAGCCAGCGCCAGATTAGGCACGTGCTCTTGCCCCAGTGCCTCAGCGCCAGACGCCTGGGCCACCAAGCTGAGACACACAGCCACGCTGTGCAGCTGCTGTAACTGAGCTTCCAGGCTTCTGCCCAGCCGCAGCGCTTCCGCCTGCACCGCCAACAGATGCCCGTCTTGCACCAGGGCGGCGGCCAGGGCCCGGGTGTGGCGCAAGCTGGCAGCCCGACAGGTCAGGCAATGCTGGGCCAAGGCCAGAGCCGAGGCCACAGCTGCGGGGCCAGAGCGAAGCAGGTCGGGGGAGGCAGGGGCGCTGGAGGGGTTGGATGGGTGGTGTGAGGCATGGCGGGCGGCGGAGCGGGGGCAGGCTGGCGGGGTAGCAAGGGGGAGTCCATAGCCGTAAGGGCTGCTGACGTCTGGGGCAGTGAGCTCAGCGCAACAACTGTGGCTGGGTGTTGGGGGCTGTGGTCCTGCATCGTCCTGCTGCTGCTGCTGCCTGTTGCACAAGCGACCGATGTCGAGAGCGATGCCAAGCAGCTGGAAAAGGGCAAGCATGGGGCATGCGGCAGTCAAGTATGATGTGAGGATGGACTGCCCACAAAGCATCTAAGCACGCTTGGGATGCGGGATGGCACTGAGTGGCAGGTAAGTCTGTTGGTACAAGAATGTGTGACAGCGGGCAACGACAGTTGTGACATCACATGATAACAGGTGTGATGGCAAAAGGGATAGTAAGTGGCTTGAAAGCAATTGGTGTTTTGTGCAATGAACTTAAGGACATAGCCATACACAGAAACTCAAGTGGCATCCGGTCTGCTTTCTCTGTTGCAGGTTGTGTGCTGACGTGTCAGGATGCAAGCATGCAGAGCCCACCCTTGGCAGAAGCGCATGCAGTGAGTCCAGGGCAGATGATGTCACGCTGACTAGGCTGTCCTCCTCCACAGCCTGGCCAGGGGAGGCTAGCTGCTCCTCCAGCCGCTGAGCTGTCAGAGCCAGCATGGGGGTGACCAGGCTACCCAGGTGCTTGCCCAGCAGCTGTACTGCGGCCTCCACGCCCACATCCTGGCACGCGTTCTCATACACCTCGACTTGAAGGGCTGCGCCATCTGTTTGCACCTGCGGTTATCCCCTACACTGATGTGTGAAGCCTGACCGCATGACCACCACCACCACCACCATCACTGCTCTGCGACATCTGCCACAGGCCAAGCCGCAGGCAGTAGCGCTTTGGGGCAGCCCGGTGCCAGGAGCTAACCAGCACATTGCACCAGGCGCTGGAGGTTGGGGTCTGTGGTACAGACTCTGTACTCATCATAAGGTCGGGGGGTGCCAGCCAATGTGACACAGCAAACGACAGATCACTGTTTGTGAAGGATGGCCATCTGCTAGTCCCCTTGCAGCTGTGTCTGGCCTTGGGGCTGCAGCGGGTCCTGGCTGTTCATGGTTGACGCTGCGAGCCCATGCTGGGCAGCTCACCTGCAGCACCCACTTCAGCTCCTCAAGGTCTGCGTACTTGGCTGGTATGACCACTGCCTCAAACAAAAACTACGCAGGCAGGGACAGGCACTCATGCGCATGTCAGCCAGGGCCTGTAGAGCGATGCGACATTGCACTGTAGTGCTGATGCTGACTTGTGAGACGGTGATACCAGCTGAAAATAAATGGGTTGTCATGCCAGCTTGGTAAAACAATGATCTGGTACGGCAGGAGGGTAGGCAGCAGCAGGTAGGAGGTGGGGACCTCAAGCCCAAGGTAACTGCTCTGAGGCCTAAACCTGACTTAATGTCAGGGCTGCCAGCATTGTGGATGCTGTGGCTCGGGTTTGTGATGTGGGCGAGCGACTTGAGTGTGGGACGATGACACTGGTGGCGGTTTACCTTGGATGGCGCAGCAATGCACGCCATGTGCTGCTCAGGTTCTGCCATGGCCAGGGCTTGCGGAACCATGTCTGGGGCTACCTCCAGCAGGCTGCGCAGGGAGGAGTGGGCCAGTAGGGTACGGACCAGGTGGTCAGCTGCAGCCATGTGGCCCATGCCACTGAGGGCATGGTGCACGGCAGGTATCATGCCGCCAAGGTGAAGGGCTGCGGAAGCAAGCGGCAGGGATGTCAGGGGGGGCAACAATAGCTTCATGCAGACGCAAAGCAACTGGCAAAAAATTGACACACGCTACATATCATCACTTCCTAGTGCCATGTCGAGTGTTTTGGGTGTGGAGAAAAGCGCCAAGCGGCAGAACCTTGACAGGCTTCGCTGGCCCACGGCACAAACCAACCCACTGCAGCTTCTTTGTTGTAAGCTGCCACACGCTTCCCAAGTTGGAAGCATTTTCTTGCATGCCCACCTGGGTTTGAAACTATGACGTCCAAGCCAGAGTTGGTGACTTTGACGAGGAGTTCAGCACTGTGCAGCAATGTGTCACTGAGCACCATTTGGCTTAGCACCTGCACCACAGTATGCTGTGCGATGTGTAAGCACCTCTGTCCCGCTGTTTGGCTGGGTAGGATGCTCACTACTGATCTTATGGTTTGCTGGCCCGCTGACATGGTGGCAGGAAGAGCCCTGGAAGGTCGGGACCCACCTTAGAGCAGTGCGGGCAGCTCATCGCAGGCTCCGCTGTTAGAACATGTACCGTCCGCGTGGCAATGTCACCAGCTTTGGCGACAAGAACGGCCATCGCCGACTGACCCGGTCGGAAGTCTGTCTTTACTAAGTATTGTTGTACTCGATTGAGTGCTGTCACTATAGCCGTAACTCCAGCGACTGAGCCGCAACTCCATTTGTCACTATGGTGCAGGTTGCTCGAATGCGCGGTCAAACACTCAGCAAGCTGAGCGAGATTTGCAGCAGCGCCGTCCAAATGCGACTGTCGTGGCGAGTCCTGGCAGCGGTCAAGCCACTCCTGCAAGTCTTGCAGTATGTTCATCGTTTCCGCCTCGGAGTGCCCAGCGTCAAGCGGGGATGCACACCAACGCATCACAGACGTTGTCGGGGCCGGAATGGTGGAGTTTGTGGGTGTGCAATTCAAGGGTGATGTATTGCCGCCTTGTTGGAAACTGCAGAACAGCACCTTGGCTCTCAACCTTGAGCATTCATTGCAGTAGAACACACTAGTTGTGAACCACTACAAAACGGTGTTTTTGCCTGTGTGGAGTTCCCATCGCATGTGTATGCCATGGCCTAGACATGGCATACACATGGTCACGGTCGCCTACCACCTACATCATTACCTGACCCCTGTGACAGGGCATGCGTAGAGTTGGCATGACATAACATGCACTAAGCGTAAGCTGATGACAGCTTCAAATGGGGGGGGCTTGCTGCTGCTGGGGCTTGGGTGGCTTGTCTCGCAGCCGCTTGTTGTAACGTGCGGGGACGCAACGTCAGATGACCTTTTGACACAAGCTCGAAGGCCGGTCCAGTCGAGGCGGTGACTTCCGACTAGGGTGTTGGGTTACAGCGGTGTATTGCGAGAATGGCTAGAGCTTAGAACGGGGCTCCCTGGAATCGAACCAGTTGTACACACGAACGCAATGTCGCTAGTCTTTACCTGCCAAATCTCACTCTACACGTGTAACCCGCGTCCCGCGACGGCTCGCATTCACGAGACAGCCCAGACGACGCGAAGCGGCAATCTCTTCCAGAGGTGCGCACTTTACATTCCTCCCCCTCCAAAGGGGCTTCCGTTCCGCCACGGGTAAAACCACGTGACTCGCATTGCCTACAGCATGCTGATTTAGCTACTGGGCAACCCAAAGGGCGCACCAGGTCACAGCTCAGGGAGCGGTCAAAGACCATCGTGCCGACTAGACACAGGGAAACCATAACCACACAGGTAGCAGCTGACCATAGGTACAAGCATGCTGAGAATGCCATAGTCCAGCAGCATACCAGCATGCATGGCCTAGGACTTACTTCAGGTTGTGAGCTGCATTGTACTCAGCCAGGATCTTGTCACAGCCAACCAAGTTGGAACGTGGCTCCCAGGTGTTGTGGTCGGCATCATAGCCTTCCCACTGCACCAGGTACTCCTTGGCCTTTCCTGCATGCACATGTCTGTGGTCCAGCAGACGCTCAACATAGTACACAGGCTCCTCATCAAGCCACTCAACAGGCGGAGGCATGAAGCCCACGTCAGTGCCAGTGTAGGGTTTGATGAGTGACACATGGAACACAGGGTGAAGACGTGACATGGAGGCAGGCAGCTGCAGGTTCACTGCAACCTGGCCAACCAAGCCAAGCACCTTGAAGGGCCCCACGAAACGTGGCAGCAGCTTACGTGCTTTGCCTGGCTTCAACCTCATGTTCTTAGTGCTGAGCAGGACCATTTGACCCACCTTGTAATGCACATCTCGACGGTCCTGGTTGGCATAGGCAGCTTGACGTTGCTGAGCAGCCTGCATGCATAGCTTGGCCTTAGCCACAGCCTCCTGCCACCAAGTAGCATAGGACAGGCCTTCAGGGCACCGCCCCTTGTCAGGTAGAGAGTGGAGCATAGGGGTAATGGGGGACTGTCCGGTGTTAACCAGGAACGGTGTGGACTTGATGGACTCTTGCCATGAGTTGTTCACAGCAAACTCAGCAAGTGACAGATAGTCAGGCCAATCAGCTTGGGTGGGAGAGATGTAATGACGTAGCATCTCTTCCAACACACGGTTGTACCTCTCGGTCTGGCCATCAGACTGAGGGTGATAGGAGGAAGACAGGGATCCCCTCATGCCCAGTAACTTCTGCACATGGTGCCAGAAAGTGTTGTGGAAATGGGGACCACGGTCAGAGACCATGTCTTTTGGCAGGCCATGCAGTTTGAAGACATTGTCAACAAACAGACGGGCAAAGCCCTTGGCATTCATGCTCTCCTTGCAGGGCACAAAGTGCACCATCTTACTGAGCCTGTCAACAAAGACACAGATGGCATCAAACCCATGTGAAGCAGATGGCAGCTTGGTGATCAGGTCCATTGACACTGACTCCCAACGGTAATCTGGAATGGACAGTGGGTTGAGTAAGCCACCAGGCTTCAGTGTAGAGGACTTGTCACGCTGGCAGGCATCACAGGTAGTGACATAGTGCCTGACATCAGCACGCATGGTGTCCCAGTAGAACACTCGTGACAGCCTCTCAAGGGTTTTGGTTATACCCACATGACCAGCATAGGCAGCATCATGCATTTCATGCAGAATGTACTCTCGCAGTTCAGGGTCATTGGGAACCATCACTGTGCCCTTGCCAGTGCGCCGCCACAGGCCATGGTCGTCCATGTACATGCCAGACAGATCAGCTTCAGCAGTAAACGCAGGGTCAAGCCGGTAACCATGGACCAGGTGATCAGCCAGTTCCAATGGGTGGGCAGGAGCTGCAGGATAGTGCACTGAGGTGTCAGCAGCAGATGGGGCCTCAAGCTCAGGGAGCCTACTATGGTGAGCAGCAACAGGGTTATCAGACACTGTGGGCCGGGGGGCCAAAGCATCAACGGCAGTGGGGGCTTTTGAGGGAGTACCCACAGGTGGAACCTGGGGCAGAGCCTGCGCCACACGCACTTCCCCCCTCTCCAAAGACTGTTTAGCTTGCCGCCGGGTGGTAACAACACACACCATGGCACAGTCCTGGGGTCCAGCAGGTATCCGGGACAGTGGGTCAGCAGGATTAGCATCACCTGGCAGGTACTGCAGGTCAAATGTAAACCGTGACAGGAACTCCATCCACCTAGCCTGACGTCTAGACAGCACCTTCTGGGTGGGCAGAGCAGTCAAAGGCTTGTGATCGGTGAAGAGTGTGAATGGTACACCCTCAAGGTAACACCTCCACTCCTTGCATGCAGTGATGAGGGCAAGAAGCTCTTGCTCACCAGTGGTGTAGTTACGCTCAGCAGAAGATAGCTTCTTGCTGAGGTATGCAAGGGGGTAGCCATTTTGCATCAGGACTGCTCCTACTCCTTGGAGTGAGGCATCACAGTAGACCTGGAAGGGCTGGGTGTGATCAGGTAGACGTAGCATGGGGACCTGGGCAACAGCAGCTTTGAGGGAAGCAAAGGCTTTCAGCTCATCAGCAGGCCAGTTCTGCCACAGAAATGAGTCACCAGCTTTGCCACACAGATCTGTGAGAGGTGCAGCTAGGACACTGAAATTATGCACAAATTTGCGCACAAAATTAGCAGCACCTAGGAATGACTGGAGCTGTTGCAGGGATTGAGGCACAGGCCAGGAAGAAATGCTCTTGATTTTCTCAGGGTCCACAGCAATTGCACCAGCAAAGATGACATGGCCAAGGAATTTCAGCGTGGTACGCATGAATTCACATTTGGACTGCTTGGCAAAGAGCTTGTTGAGCCTCAGGAGGTCAAAGACCTGTCTGAGATGCTTCAAATGCTCGTCCACAGATTTGGACATGACCAAGATGTCATCCAGGTACACCAGGGCACACTGGTTCAGGACTGGGGCAAATGCATCATTCATGACACGCTGGAATGTAGCAGGTGCATTGCACAGCCCAAAAGACAGTACCTTGAACTGGTAGTGGCCGTCAGGGGTCCTGAAGGCCGTCTTGGGCACATCTTCAGGGGTGATCCTGATCTGGTTGTAACCTGCTTGAAGGTCTAGGGAAGAGAACACAGTGCAACCTGACAGCTTGTCAAACAAGTCATCAATCCTGGGCAGTGGATACTGATCCCTGATGGTGATCTTGTTGAGCTGACGGTAATCAAGGCACATGCGTAACTCACCAGACTTCTTCTTGACAAACAGGATAGGAGCAGCAAAAGGACTGGAGCTTGGTTCTATCATGCCCTTGGCAAGTAGGTCCTGCACCTGCTTCTTCAGCTCAGCATGCTCTTCCTGGCTCATGCGGTATTGAGGTACCACAGAGGGTCGTGCATCAGGCACCAGGGGGATGGCATGGCCCACAGGACGCTCAGGTGGCAGAGATGTGATGGGTGCAAACACATCAGCATACTCATCCAGCAAAGCATTGAGTGCCTGGGACACACCTGGAGGTAGGTCAGGTTCAGCTGGAGCTGGATCAGGGGTACTGGAATTGTCCACAGTGATCAGGGCCAGGACACCTGTGCCTCCTTTTCGTAACCACCTGGCAGCAACTTTTGCAGAAGCCAGAGGGGGTTTTGCACGTAGAGCATTGACCAGGAAAGAGGCAGGGTTGCTTACAGCAGACTGCCCTGACTCAGACTTATCAGCAGGGGGACATGGCAGCACTACAGGCTCACCCTTGTCACATGCCAGGCTGAGAGTCTTGTCCTGGTATGACATCACGGCCTCATGCTCATTCAACCAGTCATTCCCCAGCAGCACATCAAAGTCTGGCAGGAGAGAAGGCATAACGTTGAGTTTGCAGGGTACAGTAACACCTGGCAGACTCAAATCAGCCTTGACAAACTGGGAACAGCTCAACACAGTGTTGTTAGCAGCATGCCACTCTTGCATGTGCTTCAACATGTGGACAGGTACAGCATGTGCAGCAACAAATGATGCACTGACAAAGCTGTGGGTAGCACCAGTGTCACACAGGACACGTGCAGGGTGCTCATTCAGGTGACCAACAAAGGCACATGAGCAGGTTCACACACAAGGCATGCCTTAGTGTATTCAGCACATGTGTAACATGACATGTGGTGTGACATGACATGCAGTCTGACATGACTTGACATGACATGCAGTCCACCATGTCAGCAACACAAACTACAATGGCAGCAGCAGCCATTGACAGGAGGGGAACCCTCACTATCATATGAGCTCATGGTATGACAATCAGGAGGTGTGAGAGGGTACCTGGCCAACTGCAAAACCCCATGATGTACCTGGGCCACATGGTGCACAACAGCAACCAAGCACCGTTAGGCAGGATGCACACCAGAGCCAGCAGCAGCCACGAGGGCATGCAGGCATGGTGATGGATGCACAAATGGCATCATCCACAGTGGGGGCCACAAGGGCATGCAGGTTATGGCAGCAGGACCACGTTCAACCACAGTGACCAACATGACATCTGTCATGCAGTCCAAGCCAAGCGGATAAGAGGGCAGGGCAAGAGCAAGGTCAAGGCCATGTGCAACACAATGTGATACTAGGTCCTCCGGACAGTGCACGGCGACCGGAGGTCGAACTGGCAACAGTCCACCGCTCAGTCACGGGCAACCCGCGACATGAGTTGGAGTCATGACCAGCAGTGGCAATGGCATCAGCAGGCAGGGGTGCAGCAGCGGGGTGAACACCGGCATACCTTTCCCGGCCAGCAGCAAGCGTGCGAGGGTTCGAAGTGCCGGGTGAACCCGAGGCAACATCTTTCTGCGCAACAAGCTTTTGCAGAGCGGCATACAAGTGTTGCAATGCACGCAATGCGTCCGACAGAGGCTTGGCAAGCAATGTCGAAACATGTGCGACAGCGACAGGCCTCCTAGCTGGTCTAGGGCTGACTGGGAGCGAAGCAACACCAGCAGCACGCTTAGCCGCAGGAGGACTCACCCTTGTACCAGCCGCGACCAGCTGCCGCAGAAGTGAGGCGGTTTGGGGTCGAAGGACTGTCGAACTGGTCCAAGCCAATATCGTCAAGCTCCTGCGAATGCAAAACTCCTGCAATTACCTCGCCCGGTTCCGGTGCCGCACCAAGTGCGGAACCCGTCTCCGCTGTAGCTGTAACAGCTGAAGCTGGAGGAAGGACGCCAGAGGCGCCATTGGTCTTGTTCGCCAAAGCGACATTCTGGGTAGTTGAAGTCATGTTGACTGGACCGCGAGCTTAAATGCTCGGGGTCGGAAACCAGCTGTAACGTGCGGGGACGCAACGTCAGATGACCTTTTGACACAAGCTCGAAGGCCGGTCCAGTCGAGGCGGTGACTTCCGACTAGGGTGTTGGGTTACAGCGGTGTATTGCGAGAATGGCTAGAGCTTAGAACGGGGCTCCCTGGAATCGAACCAGTTGTACTCACGAACGCAATGTCGCTAGTCTTTACCTGCCAAATCTCACTCAACACGTGTAACCCGCGTCCCGCGACGGCTCGCATTCACGAGACAGCCCAGACGACGCGAAGCGGCAATCTCTTCCAGAGGTGCGCACTTTACACTTGTAGCCCAAGCTTGGGTACTCCTTGCCCTTGGCTGGCAGCGCTCCTTGGTCTGGCCAGTAGCACAGCTCCAGCGGGCGCCACCTGCTCTCCCCAATGCGCTGCATGTTCAGCGCTGCATTGCAGTCCCTGTCTACCCACCTGCCTGGCTGCGGTGCTGGCTTGGCTTTGGCAGCCTTGCCTTTGCCCTTTGTGGGCTCAGCTGCCTCTGGCTCAGCCTTGGTGCGCTTGGTGCGCTTGGCTGGCAGGGGAGTGCTGGGCCCTGGCTCTGAGGCTGCTGCTCGCTGTGTGGCTGCCTGGCTGCTGCGTGGGGCCTGTGGGGGCTTGCGGGGGGGCACTACTGGGCACCACATCATGCCCCGCACTGGCTGGTCACGCTGCTGGCTCCAGGCTGGCCGCACTAGGCGGGGTTCCACCTGCCCTGCTGGGGGCTTCCAGCCTGCAGGCCTGGTGGCCCTGCGCTTGTTCAGCTGCCTCTCACAAGGCTGCTGGCCATTCATCGCTGAGCTGACCCGGCTGGTGCGGTGCTCATCCACTAGCACCACCCTGCCCCGCCGCTGGTCTGTCCCCCTGGTCCTGCACACCACCTTGCAGCAGGCACGCAACACCGCATCAGCACCCCAGCCTCCCCCCCTTCCTCGGAGGCATTGCGCCACTAGGCTCATACCTACTAACACCTGCTGAGCTCCTACTTATACCCAGGAGGCGATGTCACTCACTCTCGCACTCCCAACGGGCACTCCGACCAAAGGGCGATGGCACTCCCAAAGGGCACTCCCAAAGGGCACTCCGACAATTCACACCCTGCCAGCACCAAGAGCCCCGCCCACAACTCACCTGCCACCACCCCAAGAAAGCTGCAGCCCATCAGGGTTTGGCACAGCATCAGCCAGGTGGGGTTAGGGTGGCCAGGTGGCCAGGGTGACGGTGATGTGCTTCAGGTTGGCCTCCAGGGAGGTGCCGGCTGAGCTGGCTGCTGCCAGGTGCTGGAGGTGGAGCTTGATCGGTGCTAGCCACCGCTCAGTGTTACGGCGGGCATTGTTCAGGCCACTGCCATGCTTGACCTCGCCCTTGGTCAGCTTCCACCGGCGCAGCTGGTCTGCCTGCAGCTGGCCTGTCATCGGGTCCCACACCCCAGAGGCTGCGCTGACTGCCTGGGTGACGCCGGGGTCGATTCCCACCCCAATCTGAGTGTCTGGGTTGAACACAAACTCACGCTGCTCAGCTAGGCCCTTGCCAATGCGGGGCAGTCGCAACTCATGGGCCGATACTGCTGCTGCACCTGGGACTGCCGTTGGGCTGCTGTTGCTGCTGGAGGGGCCTGCTGCTGAGGGTGGGGCAGGAGGAGGGGGGAGGGGGCGGGTGTAGTGCACACACACACTGACGCCATCAGTCTCTACCGTCCTCTCGAACGCAAACCCCTGATTGGTCAGCTTGCCTGTGCTAAACCACCTGTTCCAATGGTTGCTACGGGCTGGCTCTGCGCAGAACACATTTTCTGTCTCCCTTGTGAGCCCCAGCTGCTGGCACACCCCATGCAACACCCTGCTGTCCACCTTGATGAAGTGCAGCCCTGCCCTGGCCAAGGGGGTGAGGGTGAAGGGGGGTGGGCAGGTCAGGACCCTAGGACCTATCCTACGCCCGCCACGCTTTGGTTGCCCTGGCACGGGTGTGGTGGGGGGCAGCTGCCACTGCTCCAGGCACCTGCACACATGCACCGCATGGCGCATGCGGCAGGGCAGGGGTACGGTGTCCTGCAAGGACTCTCCCTCCTCCAGGGCCAACAGTCTCCGCTGCTTGGCTGCCTCCTCTATCAGGTCGTTGACATGCGCCTTGTCCAAGTGGGCAGCCTGCAGCTCAGGGCTGTCAGTGTTGAGGCTGTACCCACACGTCAGCTTGATGAAGAGCTGAGCCTGCTCCCCGCTCCAGCCTAGCCTGGCCCTGGCCGCCTTGGCGTAGAGCTTGACATAGCGCTCTGCATGCATGCAGGTCAGGTCAGGTCAGGTCAGGTCAGGTCAGGTCAGGTCAGGTCAGGTCAGGTCAGGTCAGGTCAGGTCAGGTCAGGTCAGGTCAGGTCAGGTCAGGTCAGGTCAGGTCAGGTCAGGTCAGGTCAGGTCAGGTCAGGTCAGGTCAGGTCAGGTCAGGTCAGGTCAGGTCAGGTCAGGTCAGGTCAGGTCAGGTCAGGTCAGGTCAGGTCAGGTCAGGTCAGGTCAGGTCAGGTCAGGTCAGGTCAGGTCAGGTCAGGTCAGGTCAGGTCAGGTCAGGTCAGGTCAGGTCAGGTCAGGTCAGGTCAGGTCTATGACAGGTCAGGCCAGGCCAGGTCAGGTCAGGTATATGTCATGTCAGGTCTATGTCAAGGTCTAGGTCCAGGGTCTATTCACCACCACCACTTGCCTGAGTTAGAGTAGTGCTGCTGCATGGCGACCGCCAGCTGCATGGAGTGATGGTTGATGGTGTTGAGGTCACCGGTGAAGTTGGCGCTGCCCAGCTGCTGCAGCTTGGCTAGTAGCTCCTGGTTGCTGGGGTCATCAAAGGCTGGCTTGATGCTGTAGTGTAGGTTCTGCCTTGGGCGCCCAAGCCGCCGCTGCAGCTGGTCGTAGGGGGTGAGGAAGTTGGAGTTAGCAAAGTACAGGCAAAACACCTTGAGCTGCTGCAGCATGACTGGGTCTTCGCAGTCAAGGGGCATGGGTGGCCCAGTGGGAGCTGCAGGTGGGGGGTGGCGGGCAGCAATGCGGGCGCTGGGTGGGCGCAGGGTGGGTGGTGCTGGGACAGGTTCAGGCTCAGGCTCAGGCTCTGGCTCAGGATCAGGCTCTGGCTCAGCCTCAGGAGCCCAGTCCATTTCCATGCTGGCTGGCTGAGCAGGGACACGCAGGGGGAGTGGGGGTAGGGGTGTAGCATCCAGTGCACGGGGAGGCTGCACGGCTGGAGGTGTAGTGGCGCTGGGGTACCCCGGGGTGCAGTAGCCCACAAGGCATGTCAGGAAGATCCTGAGCACATACAGTGGCGCGATTACGCGGAGCTGAGAATGGATGCCGGCCCTCAGCTGGAAATGGGCCAGTAGCTTGCGCCTCGTCTTCTTGCAGCCGCGCAGTACAGCGCCACCCGGGACTTTGATCACCTGCAGGCAATTACGATCAATTTTTTGACAGGCCGGCAATGCGGGGACACCAATAGTGCGGGGACACGAGCAGTGCTGGGGCATACAAGGCGGGGGTGCGTACCTGTCGGCGCTGGGTTTTCCATTCAGCCCTTCGCTCCTCGCGTTGTTTGGCTGGAGGGGTCCTAGGACCTGCGCTGGCATGAACAGTAGCGATGTGAGCAGCGCGGACCTTGTCGGACTGCACAATTGCAGCGGACCACACTGCGACTACGACGAACCTTGTTTTCGCGGGCTTTCAATCGGAAGCGGCTCTTGCTCCGCGGCACTGGGCCGCTTCCTCGGAGGCATTGCGCCACTAGGTTCATATCTACTAACACCTGCTGAGCTCCTACTTATACCCAGGAGGCGATGTCACTCACTCTCGCACTCCGACCAAAGGGCGATGGCACTCCCAAAGGGCACTCCGACAACAACAGCGGCTGAGGCTGCGGAAACTGCAGCCGGAAACTGCAGAACAGCATGCGGCACCTAGGCTGCAACAACTTTAGCTGAACTTGAGATGGTGTTGTTTGTGGTCGTAACACAAGTTTGCACAAGCCTGAGCCTTTAGTATTTGCACACAACAGCAGCAGGAGCGATAGGAGAGTGTAGCACCTTTTGCCTTGGCTTGCGCACAGCAGCACCAACAGCTGAAGCCTCATCTTCTGGTGCAGGGGGGTGTAATCAGCAACAGCTGACCAGCAGCAGCAGCCGTGTCTCTTATAGCAGTGGCAGTTACAGCAGGTGCAGCAAGGTGGGAGGGTAGCGAGGGCACGCCCCGAGGCTACTCTCCTCCCTTGATGCACGCCAGACGGCGAGGGCGCAGTCTTTCTCTCTTTCTTTCTTCCTTTCTTTCTCTCTTTCTTTCAGGTGCAGCAAGGTGGAGAAGTCATGCCCCGGACTTGCGTAGCCAGTGGGAGCATTAGAAGCAGCAGCAGGCTGGATCAGCTCTGCCCCTGGCTTGTGTAGCCAGCGGGAGTATCAGAAGCAGCAGCAAGCTAGCGCAGCCCTAGCCCCCATTTATCACACACGTACACACATGTCACTGATGTCCCACATGTCCCTAACAGCACCTTTGCTCTCAACCTTGAGCATTCATTGCAGTTGAACACACTAGTTGTGAACCGCTACAAAACGGTGTTTTTGCCTGTGTGGAGTTCCCATCGCATGTGTATGCCATGGCCTAGACATGGCATACACATGGTCACGGTCGCCTACCACCTACATCATTACCTGACCCCTGTGACAGGGCATGCGTAGAGTTGGCATGACAAAACATGCACTAATTGTAAGCTGATGACAGCTTCAAATGGGGGGGGCTTGCTGCTGCTGGGCCTTGGGTGGCTTGTCTCGCAGCCGCTTGTAGCCGCTGGGCCGCTTCCTCGGAGGCATTGCGCCACTAGGCTCATATCTACTAACACCTGCTGAGCTCCTACTTATACCCAGGAGGCGATGTCACTCACTCTCGCACTCCCAACGGGCACTCCGACCAAAGGGCGATGGCACTCCCAAAGGGCACTCCCAAAGGGCACTCCGACAATTCACACCCTGCAAACAGCGACTAACCCCACATGTCCCTAACAGCAGTCGCCTCGGGCAGCGGCGTGGAGTAGGGCCCCCCTGATTTACTGCTGATGGACGTCTGCTTCACTGGCGCTGAGTGCACCTCATTTCAACTAATGACATTCGTCGGTGTGTGTGGTTCACCAAAAGCTACCCGCATGGTTGCACCACATCAATCACGACGTAACTAGTTTACGCCTGCTTCAGTGGGTTTGGCACACCACATACTGCCACCAAGGCTCATTGCCACAGCCACAGCGTACACAATGCTGGCCCCAGTCACATTAGCCCATGCCATGGCCTGCACCTGGGCGTGCACCTGGGCATGGGCCACGGCCTGCACGAGTGCCTGATGCACACCAGTGACAGGTCGAGAAGCACCAATGTTCCCCCCCACCACCATGGCTGTCATGGCAGAGAGCAACCGCTTCACACCTGCAGGAACCGGCCAACGCCACAGTCGCAGATGGTCATGATGGTCTGCAACCATAGCGCTTTTTTGCAAGAAGGCACACACAAGACACAACAGGTGACTGGATAGGTAGGTCGTCAGGCAGGCGGGCAGGTGGGTGGGGAGGTAGACAGGCGGTGGCAGCAAGTAGGCAGGCAGTGGCAGCAGGCGTGTGTGCTATCCCTTCTACCCCTGGACCCACACTGTTGATCGAGCCACAACGTCCACAATGCTGGCAACAGTGACACTAGCTAGCCGGCCGGAGGTGCACCGTGCAGGCAGCGCCGGGTGACCATGCATGTTGTATAGCTGGTGGCGTTTCAAATGTTCAAAGCCTGCACCAATGACAACTTGCACAAGGCAGGTTGTTTAGGTGCTGCTGCTACGGCTGCTGGGTGCTGCTGCTGTTCAGCGTTGGCAGGCCAAGTAATGTCAAACACACAAAGCGAATACGGTGGGGCCATGAGGATCGGGCTAGTAAAAGGTAGCGCCGGAGGTAGGGGTGATAGTTAGCTGTCGAACTTCAATTGTACAATTCAAATTGTGGCCGGACATGGACAGTGGCATCTTCACACTCCGGTTGAGCTAGCATCACCACACATCTGTCTGTATGTTGCATTCTGTAGATTGATGACAGACGAAAACAAAGCTTTCATCGATAATGCGGCGAGCACTAGCTATCAAAAGGCAAGCGTCTTGCTTCGTTTCCTGTAGGGGTTGCAGCAGCACAGCTCAAGCGTGCAATTCAGCACGAACCTGCGGCCGTGCTGCTCATGCTCTCGGTGACCGTCATCATCTTGTTCCACTGTGCAGCTCATTGAGCAGAAAGAGAAGGAAGTGCAGCAGTGAGTATTGCAATAGTGAGTCAAGAACTCACAACATCTGCAAGAAGTCACAACATCAATACCAGTCCCAGGCTACATACATTTCCCTACTGAGCACCCTGGTGTGGCCACATGGCCTAGCGGCTTACCAGACGCAGGCTCATTCTCACAATGTTGCCAACTAGACACAGCCTGCTAGCAATGCCTGACAAGGCGGCCAGCGTGGCGTACCTGCAGCACAGCACTGCTCCTGCCCTGCCCGTCACTCCTTCAGCCTAACCACCCTACTTCAACATGGAACCTGGTGTTGCCTGTGGGTAGTTTCACTCAGCTACAACTCAACTGTAGCGTCCTTAGTCGCACCCTTGATGCCGCTGCTCCTTCAGCTGGGTAGGGGCAGCCGATGCCCGAGCTGAAGCCTTGCCTCAGGGCCATGCCTAAGCTGCCAAGCGCATGCTGGTCAGGCTAGCAGCACGGCTGCTGCACACACACACACCAGTGGTTTACATATGTAGCGCTGTGATTTGTCCGATCTCGAGCCAGATACGTCTGGGAGGTTGGGAGGGTAGCATACAGCAGCCTTTTCCGCGCCCTCACCCTTTCGCTGGCGGTTGATGAATGGAGTGATGAACACCGTGTTCATAGTACCAGATGAACCCATAGCAGCACCTAAGCTTCAGTGAAGGCAACCTGCAGCAGCACAGTGAGGAGCAGGCTGGCCATAGCCAGCACTGGCTGAGGGTCTGTGCGGGTGCACCGTGTGTTGAGTGCTGGGCCCTGGCTCTGAGGCTGCTGGCTGTGTGGCTGCCTGGCTGCTGCGTGGGGCCTGTGGGGGCTTGCGGGGCTCAGGTTCTGTGCGGGTGCACCGCCCGCGCAATGACATGCTTGGGCCCAAGCATCAATGCCTACTGCTGCCCAACCCACCAAGAAAAACCCAAGCCCCAGGACTCATGTGCACAGCAGCATGGATGGGAAGACCTGGTGGATGCAGTGCGCTGCAAGGCGTTGGGTGCTGTCTTTTGGGTGCTGGATAGGGCTGGGAGGGTCTAGGGTACCTGGCGGCTGGGCTGCTGGGGCCAACTAGGGGACCCTGCGCTAGCCCTGGCTCGCTTGCCATGCCACTGGCTTCAGGCTGGGTGCAGCGGCCCACCTGGTCTGCTGCCCTTGGCTGGGTGCAGTCCACCAACTCCTTGCGCATGCACTCCCATGCTGACACTGTTGGTGCAGAACCCTTATGGCTCACCCACCATACCCCCTTACCTACCTACCCTCTTAGGCCTTACTGCAGCTCTAGCTTGCCACAGGCCAGCAGCAATGCCTCAGCGCCCCACCCACCCACCCACCTGGCAGTGACACTCTCCTGCCCCAATGCAATCCCTTGAACCTGCAGCAGCAGCTTTGGGTCTTGCATGTTGTGCGGCAGATCAGGCGGGCCTGGGCCAGAGGCTGGGGCTGAGGCATGAAGGCTGGGGCTACGGCTAGGAGGGTGGCTACTGGTGGTAGTGAAGCACGTTCCCTGCCACCGCACTGGCTGCTCCTCTCCCTGCCGCCCCTCCTGCCCCCTTGCTCTCCTCTTCCTGCCTGCCCTCCCGCCTCCCTTGCTCCTCCGCCTCCAGCCGTCCCTCCTGCCCCGCTTGCTCCTGCTCCTCAATGCTGGCAGCTGTGCGTCCACGTCCAGTGGCATACCCATGTCACATGGGCCTGACTCACAGGGCACAGGGGGCGCTGTGCAGGCCTGCACACAGGCACTTGGCAGCTGGCTGGTGTTTCGCCAGCTGGCTCTATATGCAGGCTCCATGACAGGCCTCTAGGGCAACAGCTTGCTCCATCACCCCTGCATTGTGGGGCCAGCCAGGGTGCCAGGCTGCAGCTTCTTGGCTGCGCTGAGCCTGTTGTTTTGCTCCAGCTGCACCTTGCTCAGCTCCTGCTCTCCAAGCCATGTGGCTCACACCACAACTGCATGCCCGTGACAAGTAGGCGGGCCAGCAGTCCACCACCAGGCAGCCCTAATGTGCAAGAGTGCTACCTGGCCACAAACATTAAGACAATGGCTGCACTGGTCTTCCCAGAGTGGCCCAGTACCCTCACAGGGGCACAGGGGCGACAACAGAGGGATGGCATTGCCAGCCTGGACACTCACAGCGGGAGTAGTTGCCAGGATGGGTGGGGCTAGCCGGTGCTTGAGCTGGGGGTTATAGCTGTCGGTGCTGTTGTGCGCAGTCAGGCCAGTCGCAGCTATGGAACCTTCTTACCTGTTTGAGTGCAGGGCCATCGTCGCAAACTACAGTCGACTTAAAGATGTGCAGCACCAGCTGCTGGCGGTCCAGCAGCAGCTGCAAGTCAATGTGGGCCCACGCAAGCATGCCCTGGAGATGCTGCGCCTCAAGATAGAGCAGCAGACAGAGCGTGTGGCGCAAGCCAGGCAGCGCCACTCAGCTGCCAGGCAGGTGCGCAGGGCTGCAGGCATGCAGAGCTGAGGGTGCATGCCCACCAATTCCTCCCTGCCTGCTGACTTCCACCTTACTGCCTGCTCCTCCTCCTCCTCCTGTACCTTCTCAACAGCCCTGTCTGTTGTTAGTGCCAATAGCCCTTTGTTCTCTTATTTTGATGTGTCGTCTTGCCAGCCAGCAATGGGTGACCCCAGCACTCCCCCTAACCCTAGCCAGCTCCCACTCTGCCTCACCTACTCCTCTGTGGCCCCTTTGCCCTTCCTGTGCCTACTTTGCAACGCGATCATGACTGCATTGCACATTGTGTGTGAGAGTTCCCACCACCAGCCCCACCTACCCCACCTCGCTTCCCTGCCTCTTCTTGACTGTTATCCGCTGCATTGTGCCATGCAGGTCATGCTTGCATGCGAGGCTGACCTGGCACGCGAGGAGGCACAGAAGGAGCAGCTGTGCAATGAGCTGAATGTGTTGGTTCAGCAAAGCGCAACCGCCCACATGGCCAAACTGGAGGAGCTGCAAAACCAGTTAGCCATGATGACCAGGTGGGCAAGGGAGTAGGTTGGGAGGAGCAAGGGCACGGGCAAGGGCTGGGGCAAGAAAGGAAGCAAAGAAGATTAGGAGAGGGCCAGGGAGTGGCCTGAAGAGGATCAGGGATGGGGAGTTTAGGGCATGGATGGGATTGGTTGAATGAAATGCAGCATGGGGTGCAAACATGCCATTACCCCTCCTTCACCCTCCTGGACCCCTAACCCTCCCCCAACCCACCCTCCACCTCCCAACTCTCACGAGCTCTTACCAAGCCCTACCAGTCCAAACGGCCCAGCACTCTCATTGGTTGAGGTGCCGCGCCGTCCCTGCAGGGGAGTGCCACCTACATCTCCCAGAGACTCCTCAGCGTCACTCCCTGTCACTCATCCACCCCCTGCAAGCCCTGCAAGCACAGTCCCTGTGCATGCACCTTCCTCTCTCTCAGCAAGCAGCCAGCAAGGGGATGGCGTTCCGCCAACGCCTCTGCCGGAGGCTGGTGACCCTGCCGATGTGGCGGCTGCCAAGACTCAGCGCCAGGAGCGGCAGAAAGCGGCGGCAGCGGCCCGGGCACGCCACGTCAGCATCTCCGGGCCTGGTGGCACGCGCGCGCAGCGAACAGGCCGTGACGTTGAAAACGGGGCCACGCCAAGGACAGAGCCAGGGTCATTGCCGCTTGCATCGGGTAGACAACACGATGCACAGCCGCTTGAATCGCAGCATCCGCAGCATCACCAACAGCGCCAGACACAGGGCTTCGCGGGGTTCGACGTGTAAGCGAGTGCATGGGTCCGTCTAGTGGACACGTGTGGTGCCATCGGTGCCCCGGGCCTGGGCCTTGGGTGCTCGGTTTCGCAGCCGCTTGACCAACGCTTGGACAAGTGCAAGAATGTAAGCTAGCAGCTGGGGTGGGGATCGTGGGTGGAAGTAAGCGGGACCTTATGAAGCTGATCACAGAGCGTCGCATGCACACAAGTCAGCTACAACTCAGGCGCTCCCAACATGGGGTTGGTAAATACTGTATCGTTTTCGATAGCGTTTATCACATTGGTAGCTGCAAATCAATGCGCGTCATCTGACCATCAACGCAAGCCATTGGAGTTTTTGCTCGCGTACTGCCACATGTGCCCGCGAACAAACCACAGCGGCGATATGGGTCTCCTTGGCACGGTGAGCCACATCGCTGTGACCCCATCTACCTAGCGCAGTGAGCGGGTTGTGCACACATGGAATGTCCGGCAAACACCCAACGCGATGCCTGCCGGGCGTGCAGGGCACCTAGACGGGGTGATTGGAACATATGTTCATACTCCCTTCCGTCGAATACACCATCTGGGTCGGCGCACACTAAGGTTTCACCGGGTTACACCCCCCCTCCTCTACTGTGTTTACCACTGTGTTGCACCCGCTGCACTCTAGGGCGCGACGGGTCATATGACTTGCTGAGGAATTGGTCATATGACTGAATATGATGGCATAAAGATGTGATATGACCGGGTCTGTAGTCAAGAGGATAATGAGGCAGGTTAGCACCATAACCCACCTGGGAACCCCGAGTGTCAAGAGGGTTTGACGCCCTCCATAGGGAAAATGCTCTCCGGTATAGTAAGACCGCCGCATCACTCCTCTACTCTCCGCGACGTTAAACAATGAGTTTGAGACCACGGCAATGAGTCAGGCATGCCCAGCAGCTGAAACATCCTCTTCAGATGTGGGTTGTCGGCGCGAGCGAAGGGTGTGCCAGAGGTGTAAAGGAACAGAGAGAATTCTTGCTTGGCCTCGACAAGCACAGCAGGGGACTGGGCGGAGCTGGGAGGTGGTGGAGCTGCGCTTGTGCTGGCATGGCGGCCAACACAAGCGGCGCAGGAGTTGTGTTGGGTCTGAGCCCACGAAATGTTGTTGACAGAGAGGCATGTTGAGCAGAGCAAGCAGACGACGCTGACCGCGCGAATCAGTTTGCGGCTCGACCCGACCCGCTCAGTGACTTGTAGCGCATAATGTTCGCTCTTGCGGATTAGTTTAGTATCCTTCAAGTGGTGGAAAAGATCCGCTAGCGTCCAGCTCTTGTTGTCAAACACCTGAGTTTCATTTTCGGCCCAGGGAGGTATCACGGGTGGAACTGTAGCCATCGCAGCTAACGCGCACTTGACTTCTGGGTTGACTGCTGGGTTTTGGCTTGATCATATTTCATCATATTCTTTGGCTTGATCATATTGGGTCATATCTTAAAGATTTTTCTGGGCGCGCCTTACTGCACTCACAAGAAAATGGCTATGAAATGTTTGTTCTCGACCCCTTGGCGCATTTGTTGAAACAACCCGCACGTTAAACAACCCAGGCCTCTATCCGTTTGACATCTTCAAAGTGACATCATGTTCTCCAAGCAGAATCAGGGCCACGGGGCTGTGGGGTGGCAGTTGAGCTATGAAACTTTGCACGCAGGTGGATGGCATGTAGGGGAGTGTAACTCTCAGAGGAGCCGAGTCCTGATTCGGTCATGGTGTGGAGTTGTGGAGTTGTGTGACTGACTGCATGGCTCTGGCCCTGAAATCGGCTAAGGGAGTTGGGGGGTCACAGACCAGAGTGAGCTCTTGGCTTGTCTGAGTATGAGCGTTTGTAACACTGTCCTAGATGAGCTTAACCTAGTATGTAGCATGCTGTAATTCCCAATGGTCGAGCTGTGGCATTGCCCTCCAGGTAAGGGGGGGACGTGGGCTCATTGCCACATTTCCGCAACCGTTCTCCGATCCGACTGCTTCTGCCGATGCGCAGGCTCGTGTTGAGCAACCTAAGCGACGCGGGCGGTCGCAGCGATGACTGCATGCCCCGAAATAGCTCAAATTTGAATTACTAACTTTGATGCTTTGCTGTGCACGGCCTACTGACTGGATAATTATTCTGGATGGGTGAAAGGTAGCTGGCTGGGTTGGCTACATACTGAGCCAGATAGCATTAGATTTGGCGCAGCGAGTGCAGAGTTACAGCCGTCCTACTACCAGGGGTCGGTTTCCTGTCATTTTTAAACAGTTGGGAGCGCCTGACTACAACAGCAGGCTACCCCCCCCATTGAACCACCACGTAAGGGACATTTGACTTTGCGGCGTGCCTGGTGAGAGTTGAGTTGTCATGTTAACGCGGAACGCCTTTTCTTTGCGTTGCGCTTGCGCCTGCGCGCCCGAGCTGCTGGCACCCTACGGTGACCGGCAGTCTGCCAGGCACGCGAACGGTTTCGCTCTGCGCAATGGGCCTTTGTAATGCTCCTTCACAACACCCACAACGCAGGATGCAGAGTTCTCCGCTGCGGTACACTGCGGTACACTTTACGCATGGAGCCTAGTTTTCTCAACGTACACAGCCAGCTCAGTCGCACTCTGCCTGCTCATTTAAATGCTGCAGCACCATGTATCGTAGGTCAGCACGCATTGTGTTGGCTGGCACACACAACCCCACTGCCTTGCAATACTCGTTTAACATCTTCACGCTCAGCTTCTTGCCCAAGGTGCACAGCTGCATCACGCTGTCTGGTGCAAATGAGCACAGAAGGGTGAGGCACTCATCGTCCCAATGCTTGTCATCCCTCATCTGATCGAACATGGGCATGGCTACAAAGGGCTTTGTGATGGAGGGCCTCATACACAAACCCCTTGGTGCGGGGGTCATGCATTGGGCACATGCACATGCCGTTTGTGACCACTTAACCTGGAACCCTGCAGCAGGAAAGAAGCAGCTGTGCATGCTCATAGAGCCGGGGATGGATGATGCAAAGGCATGTGCATCCCGTTGTGGAGCACTGCAAAGCTGTACCTCCTGTGTGCTCAGCTCCAAGCACCACCGATGACTCACACTTGCTCGGTGCAGAAATGCTTGCTCGGTGCAGAAATGAACCCGGAAAAGCCGTTGTCCCTTATCGTTAGGGGGGTTGGTGGTTCAATGGGAGGGGTAGCCAGCAGTGGCTGACTTACTCACAAGCTCGTGTGTACCTGCAAGACACAGCTGACGCATGACCGGCTGGCCTCACAACGGGATGGCTGTGGGATGGAGTTTGGAGGCTGTCCTTGCCGCCCTCGGCTATCTGTCTGTGCCATGCGGTCTCAGCTATTGAGCCTGCGCAGCTAGGCTGTGATAAAACATTTGCAGCGCTTAAGCAAAGGACAAGTGACAAAGGAGAAGAGTGATAGTAGAGCCTGCCAGCGGTGCCAGCTGAAAGAATTGAGCTTCACCGCTAAACGTCACGTAAGCGCTCTTGTTGCGCTGTTAGGGCATCCAGGCCGTGCAGGCCCGTCACACAGCAGGTGCATTAAGAAGGGCTGATGTAGGGCATGCACCAGGGCAAGTCAAGTAAGCGCATCAGAAGAGGTCATATGAGTCACACTGGAGAGCATACACTTGCGGCATGACGCAACTAATTGTCACTAGCAAAGCATGCTTGAGAGCATCCACTGACAGCTTTAGCCAAGCTGCTACCCCAGCGGCTGCCCCAACCAGGATGCAATGCCACTGGACCTGGTGCAGCAGGGCAAGTCGTGCTGCGCATGACTGTGACGAAACAGTGCACTACCCGGAAGGGTCGTGCAGCATTCCTCAATCATGCCAATGTCTATTTCTCCCTATGAAACATGGCTGTCATGGACCTTTGACTGCATTGCCACTGTAAAGCCTGCGGACTGGGTGCCATGCAGCTGTGGAGTCCTGCAAACCTGAGGAAACCTGAGCATGCACCACTCTAGCGACTAGCGGCTCAAATGCCACCCAGATGCTGCCACGCATGCAACAGCCTCGTGAATGGGTTGCATGGACCAGGGCGGCATGGCTGCGCTGCTCAGGTTATGAAGGGCTGTGCTGCGAACCATAGGTGTTGGTCGCAAAGTTGCAGCTGAGGAGATCAAGCATCGCCAAACAAGCGCTTGCGAATCTCTGGGAGGTTGGCCTCGTAGGCAATCTTCAGCCGGTCGTCCAGGGTGTTGCTCACTGTGATGCGGCCGTCTGATGACACCAGCACCACGCCGCCGCAGCTGCATGTACAATGAGCGGCAGTGAGCGCACATGGTGTAGCGAAGGGCCACAAAGCCTCATCTCTGTGCCGCTGGCTGTGCCTCGGCAGGTTCTGGCACTGCTTGCAATGCTGGCCAGGCTGGCATGGCACTCACCATGAGTTCACCGCATCGGCTGCAGCAGTCTGAGGAGGGGGCGGGAGGAAGGTGGTCTGATCGAGGGTCAGCACTGGTGCTTCTGACTGGAACTGCCCTGTGAAGTTCTTGCGAGCTGTGTCCATCACATCCTTGACAAGCACAAGGTCAACCTGACGACACTTGATTGTGGCTGACTTCTCCCCCAGCTTCTTCATGGCCTGCGGCAGCCAGGACAACACACTGGCTGGCTGCAGGCTCTGCTGTGAAGGGTGCGGCACCGCCTGCTGCCTGGCACACCTGGACGAGTAGGTCAGTGAGCAGCTTCTTGTATGTCTGCGGGTTCTTTGACACTTCACGCAGCTTAAGCTTCGCCTCAGCCACAATCTCCTGAATGGCTGACTCACGCGCTGTCAGGACCTTGATGCGCTGCTCGTTCAGCTGCTTAGAGTACTCGCTGCATGCCAGAACAACAACCAGACTTGCGCAGTGACATCAGCGCATCGCTGCAATGTGCTAGCGACATTGCACCCTCCGCAGCCCCTTATGCGACTCACATCTTCTTTTTCACCTCGACCTGCGCCTCGCGTCGCTCGTAGTCTTTGCGGATGCGGGCCTTCTCTGACTCAAGCAGCTGCAGCTTCTCAAGGTTGAACTCCTGCAAGGCGCAACCAGCGTGGTAAACAGCATCAGCATCGCGAAGCCGCGCCATGGCAGCAGCTGCCCGTGATTGATAGGTGCGTGCAGTACCTCCTCGGCGGACACTTTGATTTCGCCAGCCTTCTCCTCGGCCTCCTGCTTGATGAACCGGCACATGTTCTCAATTTGGCGCTCCACCTGTGATGTGAAGGGCGCGCAGTGAAGATGGTAGACCGCAGTGTTCCTGGGGCTGTGCCGCGCTGACCCACTTCTAGCTCGTTCATCTTGTCGCTGTTTACGCGATGTGTTAATGTCCTGCTAGCACGGTCGAGCGACTCCAGAGGCGAACGCGCCACAGTGCCTACATGGGTTGTCGTGCATGGCAAACAATCTGCCGTGCTTGCAGCATGCCCAGTGTAGCTCAAACACCACGCAAGTTTGCAATCCATAGCGTACACCTTGTGCATGTGCGGTGACCTACCACCTTTTTGCACCGGCCGAAGTCCTTGTCGCGCAGCTGTCGCAAACATTAAGCTGCAGCAGCAGGAGGGCTGGCCTGCCCTGCCCCTGCCTGGCAGGGGGGCAACAGCCAGGGTGCAGCTGCAGCAGCAGGAGGGCCGGCCTGCCCTGCCCCTGCCTGGCAGGGGGGCAGCAGCCAGGGTGCAGCTGCAGCAGGAGGGCCGGCCTGCCCGGCCCCTGCCTGGCCCTGCCCCTACCAGCTGGAAGCCAAGAATACTGACATGCCATTGGCCTTGATCGCATTCATCAACCATGGTCTAAACGCTGTCAATGCCAATCAAGCATACGGTTCGGTGTCACTGGTGCAACAATGAAATATGTGCGTCCTTCAACGGTTGCTTGTTCATGTCTAGCTACGAGCAGATGATGTTGGATGCAGCGCATGACCAAGCATCACGCCCACGTCACTGCTCGTCATGGCCACGCAGCCCATATCGTACTGATGGGACCACTGTCGCCAAAATAGGATAGCTTGCACCTCCTGCCTTGCCACTCTCGCACCTCCATCTGCACCAACTGCTACTAACCACCCGCTGGTCACGTGCTAGGCAGAGAATCACATCCAAGGCAGGGCCGAGCGGGCAGCTGTGTTTGGGACAGCGGCTGGGTCCACGATGCCGCCTACACCGAGCCGCCAGAAGTCTAATAGCAGTGTGACCAGCATTCCAGCGGCCAGGCTGCAGGGAGAGGCAGCACACGGTGGATCAGCTGGTGTCAGGAGCCTAGGGGGCAGGGGCAGGGGCAGGGGCAGGGGCAGGGGCAGGGGCAGGGGCAGGGGCAGGGGCAGGGGCAGGGGCAGGGGCAGGGGCAGGGGCAGGAGCAGGGGCAGGGGCAGGGGCAGGGGCAGGGGCAGGGGCAGGGGCAGGGGCAGGGGCAGGGGCAGGAGCAGGGGCAGGGGCAGGGGCAGGGGCAGGGGCAGGGGCAGGGGCAGGGGCAGGGCAGGGGCAGGGGCAGGGGCAGGGGCAGGGGCAGGGGCAGGGGCAGGGGCAGGGGCAGGGGCAGGGGCAGGGGCAGGGGCAGGGGCAGGGGCAGGGGCAGGGGCAGGGGCAGGGGCAGGGGCAGGGGCAGGGGCAGGGGCAGGGGCAGGGGCAGGGGCAGGGGCAGGGGCAGGGGCAGGGGCAGGGGCAGGGGCAGGGGCAGGGGCAGGGGCAGGGGCAGGGGCAGGGGCAGGGGCAGGGGCAGGGGCAGGGGCAGGGGCAGGGGCAGGGGCAGGGGCAGGGGCAGGGGCAGGGGCAGGGGCAGGGGCAGGGGCAGGGGCAGGGGCAGGGGCAGGGGCAGGGGCAGGGGCAGGGGCAGGGGCAGGGGCAGGGGCAGGGGCAGGGGCAGGGGCAGGGGCAGGGGCAGGGGCAGGGGCAGGGGCAGGGGCAGGGGCAGGGGCAGGGGCAGGGGCAGGGGCAGGGGCAGGGGCAGGGGCAGGGGCAGGGGCAGGGGCAGGGGCAGGGGCAGGGGCAGGGGCAGGGGCAGGGGCAGGGGCAGGGGCAGGGGCAGGGGCAGGGGCAGGGGCAGGGGCAGGGGCAGGGGCAGGGGCAGGGGCAGGGGCAGGGGCAGGGGCAGGGGCAGGGGCAGGGGCAGGGGCAGGGGCAGGGGCAGGGGCAGGGGCAGGGGCAGGGGCAGGGGCAGGGGCAGGGGCAGGGGCAGGGGCAGGGGCAGGGGCAGGGGCAGGGGCAGGGGCAGGGGCAGGGGCAGGGGCAGGGGCAGGGGCAGGGGCAGGGGCAGGGGCAGGGGCAGGGGCAGGGGCAGGGGCAGGGGCAGGGGCAGGGGCAGGGGCAGGGGCAGGGGCAGGGGCAGGGGCAGGGGCAGGGGCAGGGGCAGGGGCAGGGGCAGGGGCAGGGGCAGGGGCAGGGGCAGGGGCAGGGGCAGGGGCAGGGGCAGGGGCAGGGGCAGGGGCAGGGGCAGGGGCAGGGGCAGGGGCAGGGGCAGGGGCAGGGGCAGGAGCAGGAGCAGGGGCAGGGGCAGGGGCAGGGGCAGGGGCAGGGGCAGGGGCAGGGGCAGGGGCAGGGGCAGGGGCAGGGGCAGGGGCAGGGGCAGGGGCAGGGGCAGGGGCAGGGGCAGGGGCAGGAGCAGGGGCAGGGGCAGGGGCAGGGGCAGGGGCAGGGGCAGGGGCAGGGGCAGGGGCAGGGGCAGGGGCAGGGGCAGGGTTGTTCATAGGCGAGGGGATGCAGCGTTGAGGCCATGGCTGCCGGTAATGCTCCGCCCTGCCTTGCCCTACCCCACCCTTCCTGAACCCACCCACCCACCCACCTATCCCACACACACGCTGCCAGGCTCCATCTCTGGCTCCCAGCCCCCACTGCCTCATCAATGCGGAAGAACATTGGAAAGGAGACACAAAAGTACAGGGCGTAGAACAGGGAGCCCGTGCGATACATGGCAGCGTGGTCAACAAAGGTGTAGTACGGGAACTGCATTGCAGCAGGCCCAGCGCAGGCCAGGCTGGGAGGGTAAGGGCCCAGAGCAGGTATGGGACTGACAAACAGCGCCAAGCACATGGGGCAGACAGTACCGGGCAGGGAGGGGGCAGGGAGGTGGGTGAGGTGGCATGCCAGCATTCCCTCTCCCTCTCGCCCTCTCTCTCCTTCGCTCCCTCCCTCTCTCCCTCTACCTCCCTCTCTCCCTCTCTCCCTCCCTCCCTCCCTCCCTCTCTCCCTCTCTCCCTCTCTCCCTCTCTCCCGCTCTCCGGGGGCATTTCAGCTCATATCCATGGCCCTCACATGGGCAATCGTCAGGGTTTCCCCATAGGCGGTGGCATAGGACAAACCCAGCACCAGCGCTGCTTTGACCAGTGTTTTGACTGCGGAGTGGCTGCCGGCAAACAAGTGACCCACCTGCAAGCAGGACAAACGCCCAGATAGTCACAGGCTCAGAGGGTCAGGCTGGGTGAGGGGAGGGTGACCAGGCCAGCGAAGCAACCCGCTCTAAACCAGCTGCCCAGTTGCCTTGTGGGCGGGCCTCACCCGCACCCAGCTCCCTCACACCCAGAGCCCCTACAGCCGTGGCCTGACCAGCCCGCGCCGCCGCCAAGACGTTTCCAGCCAGGCTTGCAGGCAGCTGTGACATTACACGTCCCACGCCAGACACCGCCAGGTGCCTGCTGCTGCTGCGCTTACTGCCTTTCATGCTGCTGCTCCTGCTGCCTCTTATGCTGTTGCTATCACTGCTGCTGCTGCTGCTAGCGCTGGTGCTGGTGCTGGTGTAGGCGCAGCCCTGATGCTGAGCCCTGAGGGCCCTGGAGGCACTCACCCGCCTGATGCACACATTGGCCAGAGCATGGTAGAAGCAGAAGTAGGCATGCGTCATGAGGTACAGGCAGATGGGCACCTGGGGGATAAGGGACGAGTCACCAGGGGGCAGAGCTGGAGCTGGCAATTTGTGGTGCTGGTAGGCAGCTGGGTTGCAAGGTAGGTTGCAAGCAGGTTGAGTGAAGGATTGGGTGGTGGAGAGGAGGATTGAGTGAGTGAGTGGAGGATTGAGTAGAGGTTGAGTGGAGGATTGCAAGCAGGTTGAGTGAAGGCAGGGTGAGTGGCGGACACTGGCCGTGCCGTGGCCTGATGGGCAGGGGCAACAGTCAGGCGAGGGCAAGGCAAGGCAAGACAAGGCAAGGGGTTGGGGCTGAGGCAGCAGTAGGGGCAGGGGCAGGGGCAGGGGGCAGAGCCACACACATCATTTAGCCTGAAGCTCTTGAAGGTGTAGGACGCCCCCAGCAGGACGTAGAAGTAGTGTGTCCAAAAGTAGTTGCCAATGAAGCTGAAGATTGCGATCCACACATTGGCCTGCAGTGCGGCAACTCATGTGTGGCTGAAACAATATAGACAGCCTGACAGCTAACATGGGAAGCTGGAGATGGAAAGGCAGCAAGCAAATGTCTCCTCACACAGGCAGGGGGCGTAACACAGGTGTGGCGGTCAGCTAGTCCGCTGCTTTTCTTGTGTGTAGTGACCGGCACCCATCCTACTGGTCCCTAAGACAGGTGACCTGGTCCTGCTGATCCACACCTGGTCCTACTGATCCACACCTCACCAAGAGCCCACCTTGACCCAGTAGCGTTGATGCCAGGCCTTCTCAGCATCTTCCTGCAAGCATCATGTGCCATGCCAATGTGGTGTGGGGATGAGCTAGGCAGGCCCCACAGGCCATGCAGCCATTCACGGCCACATGACAATGGCTGGAGAGCTGTCCAGGTAGAGATTGGCACGAGTCTATGGGATCAGGGTATGGGAAGGGGGGACCTTGAGAACTCAGTAAGGCAGATTAGGTGAGGCACCTTGGTAAGGCAGATTCACACCTCAGCCACCTCTTGCTTGCTTGTGCCTGTGGCCTGGGTGACTCTTGCTGGGCAGGCTGGCAAGGCTGTATACGCCCTGAACCTGTCAACCTCCTGCGCCAGAGGGCCACCCTTGGCGGTCCAGGCAAGCTCACAGGTTACTACCCTGTTATAACAACATTGCTAAAATTCATGTCACATTTATCACATCTATCATATCATCAGGATTATCAAACTTGTCACACATTTATCACACAGTTATCTCGAAGTTACCATAGGCACAGCACTTTGCCTATCCCTCGGTGGGTCAGGCAATGCTTCAGGCACAGCGCCTGATGCTGCCTCTAGGACCCTCAGGATGTGCCGTGGTTGAGGCAGGATGGCGGCAGGACTTGATGGCGGCAGGCAGGAGGGCTAGCGGGTCCTAAGGAGAGAAATGAGTGCTGGTGATGGCTGGCGCCACGGCTCAGCCCTACCTACTCCCTACCCCGACCCCTGCCCCCGCCCCCACCCCTTTCCCTACCCGTTTCCCTGCCCCTGCATGTGCCCCTGTCCCTGCCCCTGCCCCTGCCCACACTACAATCTAGAAAGACCTGGCTCCAGCTTGGAGGCTAAGCCACATCCCCACCAGCCATGTGCACTGGGCCCGTCAAAAGCACCAAGGCTGTGCAGGCTTCAAGGCTCACTATCTATGCATGCCTGTCATGCCAGGTTAGCTAGTGCCCCCCCTTGGTAGTGGTTGACCCTGCCAGTCTTGGTGACACTATTGCGGATGTAGTGGTTTGTGGGGCTGGCTGGACACACCTTGCTTTGCAGTAGCACGGGCAAGATTACGCACGGTGCCGCGGCGGCCGTGCCAATGAGCATGTAGCCCCAGTCTCCGGCATGCTGCGCTCAGCATCGGGGGAGAAAGGTAACCCGGTCAGGCTAGCTGACATGCCGATGGTGACAAGCTCGCGGCTTGGCGCGCACCTCGTACAACTGGAACGGCACTAGGATGCACAGCGCCCAAACTATCCAGAAGGGGCTGTACAATAGGAAGAAGACTTCTGTCCATCGTTTGCCGGGATTGACGGCCAGCCACTTCGACGGCTTGGAAGCGGAAGCCATGATTTCTCTTTTGTAGTCGTCGGGACCTCACGCGGAGGCTTCAATGGCAACAACACCTCTGTCGACGGCTGCTTTCTCCATTCACGCGCCCGACGTTTGCATTTGATTGCTACAAGGTTTGGCAACACCTATATATCTATATCTACTGTCCGTAACCTAGTGACAATACTAAGCGCTCCCCGCTGTGGATTGAAACGGGCCTGCTCTTCCCTCCGTAGCCCCTTGCCCATCCCAGCTGGCAGGCTGCAGGCCTGCCTCCCTGCCCTGCCATGGAGCACAACCTGGCTGCTGCCCTGCTTGCCCAGCAACATGCCATGGAGCACTCTCAACTCAGTTCTCAGTCCGTCGAAATGTTCTTTGGGGTGACATTCAGTCTGAGGGGCTTGAGTTTGACTTTAGTCACACAGCTTCAGCAGCAGGCAGTTAGGGCCAGGCCTACAAGCAGGTGGTGGGTGAGGTGCAGGAGGGTAGGCATGCTCGGCAGGCTGTGCTGGCTGCTCAATAGCACGTAGGGGTGGAGGCTGCACATATCACCAAGCTGTTGGCATCAGGGGCTGTCCAGGGTGTTGCCATTACCAACGAGCTGGAGGGCAGGAAGTAAGCAAGCTGGGGTTGCTACGTAAGCGGTTGTGGCTAAGGATCTGCGGCGAGGGAACTATGTCGCTTACACTGCATGCATCTATCGTCCACTTCGCATCAAACTTAGTGTGCATCTGGCAGCAAGTGCAGTGTCCCGCCCAGTCATGGCATTCTAGGGGTTGCTAATGTATAGGGAGCGGTAAAGCATGTGTTAGCCTGCATGTGCGCTAATTGGTTTGCGCCAGCATGGACACAATGCTACCACTATAGACTGCAGCAGGTGGAGATCAACTGAACAGCCGAGCAACGCCGACGGCTGCTTAGTTGCAGTTGTCAGCACCCTTCACCCCTTGCAAGCAGTGTGGCCACTCAATCACCACCAACAGCAGCAGCAGCACAAGCCACGGCAACCATAGCAGCATGAGGGCCCTGGCAGTAGGCTGGGACATCTGGCAGTAGGCTGACCCAGGTTGGCCAGACTCATTGCTAGATAGCCTCAAGCCGCAAGGGGGAGGTCCCGTCACGCTGCGGTGCCCACAATGGTCCTCTAGCTGCCAGGGCTTGCTGCTCCTGCGCTGTCGGCTTGTGGCCTGTGGCCGGTGGCTGGGCTCGATTGAGAGCCACTACCCAGACTGCCAGGTTGCGTGGTGAAGCCTGATGGCACTGACAGCGCACCCCGACTGTCAAAGAGCACCTTCATGCCCACTTCTGCCGTGCTTAGCTGCATTGGCTGCACAGCTGCACCTCCCTTCCCCTTCCCCTCCTCCCAGCAGCCCCAGCTTGCCAGGCCTGACCACGTGCCTGTTTACACTCCCCTCCCCCCTGCAGCAGCAGGCCTGCTTGGCTGGCCCATGGCACTCCTAGCTGCTTGATGCGCAGGCCCCCCTATCCCTTTCCCCACACCTCCCTGCCTGCCTGCGCATCACTCCTCCTCTTTGAGCGCTGCCAAGGTGCTGCTGCCGCCCTTATCTCCTGCCCCTGCTGCTGTGCTCTTGCCCAGCTTGCTGAGGCTGAGGCGACTGAGCTGCTCAGAAGGGAGCGCCGGGGTCACGGCCTTGTCCAGCATGGCCTGGTGGGCAGCAGGCAGGCAGGCAGGGCAAGGAGGCAAGTGGGCAAGCAGGCAGGCAAGGAGGCAAGCAGGCAGGCAGGGCAAGGAGGCAAGTGGACAGAGAGGCAGGCAGGGCTAACAGGCAGGGCTAGCAGGCAGGGCCCAACCATGGCTTGCAGCAGAGCTCAGCACTGGCTTACACACACACACTCATCAGCACCTCCAGCCCCGGCACCCTGCCCTCCTCCCCCCTGCCTACCTACCCGTTGCCCTCCCACCTCCTCCTGCCACTCACCTCCTGCCACCTTGCCCCTCCCCCCTGCCTGCCTTACCTTCACTAGCCCCCAAACCCCTTACCGCCTTCCTCCCGCCCCCCTACCCCACACCCCTGCTGCCCTGTCTTCCCCTGCCCCACCTCCAGCATTCGGTCCCGTTCCTGCTGGTGCCCTGCAAACGCCTTGACCTGCTCGTCCACCAGCAGCTGCTGCTGCCTCAGCTGCTCCAGGGAGGTGGCAAAGTGCGGCTGCAGGGGGCGCCGGAACCAGGGGTGCGACTTGATGCCGGCAACGTCCACACGCACATCCTGGTGTGACACCACAGGGGGTCACAGGGGTCAGCACCAGGGGAGGGGAGAGGAAACCAGTAGGTGGGGAAGGGGCAGGGGGAGGCCCGCAGGCAATGGAGCGCAGGGGGGAGGCGAAGGGGTGCTTTGGCCACAAGGAGGCAGCCAGGCAGGTGCAAGCAGTGGGGTTGTAAAGGATCTGCCAAGATATATTCGCAGGTATGGCGTCACCGCCATAGGCCCCACCTGCCTGCCCTCCCCCTCTGGTCCAGTGCCGCCACCTGCCCCGCTGCTTGCTGCCCCAGCCGCTACGGCCTCACCTGCTTCACCTCAAACATCTTGTCCAACAGGTCCTTGACCTCAGGGGACAGCTTGGCCACGGCATTGCTGTTGCTGGGGGTGTCCCGCCTGCAGCCCAGGTGAACACAGCAGCCAGCCACACTTTGACAGCCTAGCAACCCACTTACCCCACCCCACCCACCCACCCACATACATACACCAAGACCTGCATGACAACCGGGCCACCCGCGTTTTGACATTTTAACACAATGCGCCTGACTTGCAATTGTGATGCAAGTGTCTTTTACCGTGGTAGGGGATGCGGATGGCGCTGCCCTGGTGGCCTGGACCACCACTCCCTGGACCCTGCCCTCTGACCTGGCCCTGTGCGGCCATGCAGACTTCACCTACTTCACCTTGGCCTGCCACTTGGCCCTCCCTCCCATGCCACCACCGGCCCTCCCTTCTCTATGCAGCTCCCAGGGGGCAGGCCCCCTCACCCCTCCCTGACTCGGCAGCTCATGTGCAGGGCAAGCACTGCCCTGCTGCCATGTGAGGGGAGCCTGCCAGCATGCCCTCACCCCTCCATGCCTCAAGCCTTAACATGTCTTGGTACCTCGAGTCCCTCTATGCAGCTCCTCTATACGCACCTGTCTAACCACTGCCTAGGGCCCTCCATGCCCCTGCTGCCTTGGCCTGGCTACTCAGCCCTCCCTCCCCCTCACCAGCTGGTCTTGATCTGCTGCAGCCAGATGTCATACAAGCCGGCTGTGTTGTTGAAGTTGTCGTCCTGGGTCTCAAAGGGGAACACCCCCACCAGCATCACGAACAGCAGCACCCCTGCAGCCCACACATCCACCTTCTTGCCGTCGTACCCCGTCCTGGAGGGGCACATAGCAACAGGCACATGAGAAGCTGGAGCAGGCAGGCATGAGGAGCTAGAGCAGGCAGGCAGCTGGCCAGCTGGAGATCCAGAGTAAGCAGGCCTGTTGCCTGTTTAGGCAGTGGCAGCGAGTGGTATTGTCACACATCAGTATGTGCTGTGTAGCAGCACGCCAAGTGAGCAAGAAAGGACACCCCGCTGTGCCAAGCTGGGCAGTTGTCACCATGACAGTGGCCTGTTGCCAGCTGGGCAGTGCATGGCCCTGGGCATGAGCCAGGCGCCCAGCAAGAGGCCTGACTTTGGCGGCTCGGCCCCACCGTGCCTGACCCAGGAGCCCAGGCAGGCTGTTGCAGTGGTGGTCTACCCCTACCAGCACCTGGGCCGCGCCTGCACCAAGGGGTCCGTGGGAGGATGGCCCACGCCTGCCAGCAGCTGCACACGCCACTCCCCACCCCACTGGGCCTCCAGCCCCCTATGAAGCCACCAGCACCCGCCCCACTGGTGGGCGGCAGCGCCATCAGCCCCTGGCTTCCCCACCTGCTGCTGATGAGCTCGGGGCCCATGTACTCCGGGGTGCCGATGCGCATGGTGTCCATGTTGCTGTTGGCCTGCCAGTGCTTGGCGAAGCCAAAGTCACACACCTTCAGCCAGGGGGGGCTGTGGCTGTCTAGCAGCGTGTTGTCAAGTTTCAGGTCCCTGCCCAGGCAGGCACAGGCGAGGCAGGGGCTGCTGGACACATGCTGGGCACTTCTGGGCTCCAGGAGCTTTGTTCAGGTGCAGCTGGCAAGCAGGCAGGTGCAAACAGACGATAGAGCCGGGAGTGATTGACCCTGGCCTGCACCCCCATTTCAGTAAGAGGCTGGCTGTCGCTCCCACGGCCCAGTGCCAGTGCGCCCTTGCTGGCTTGTGTGCGCTGTAATGTCAGGTCTCAGCGGGCAGCAGGGAGCTGAGCCCATCATGGCCGGGTGGTCATGGCAGGGTGGTCATGGCAGGGATTTGACTCGGTGCCAGGCAGCATGCGTTAGCTGCACTGTTAATCTCCTGCTCCCTGTGTTGGCCTCCAGCTTCACAGAAGCTGGCAGCGGAGGGCCTGCCAGGTACCTGTGGGCCACGTGGTTCCTGTGGCAGTACTCCACAGCTGACAGCAGCTGGAGGAAGAAGTAGTGTGCCTCGTCCTCGGTCAAGCAAAGGCCACCACGCTCATGCTTTGTTTCACGCTTTTTTGTCACATAGTTTACCATGTTGCCTCCTGCATGGATCAAGCACGCAGATACCAGAGATGTGTGCAGGGAAAGGCATAGACAGGGGTGAGTTGGCAGGGGTAGGCTGCCTGGCTGAGGGAGACGGCGCGGGGCAGTGGACTGACCCGGAACATACTCCATGACCAGCCCAAGGTGCGTCTTGCTCAGGATGACCTCGTCTGCGCTGACAATGTTGAGGTGTCCCTGACCAAGGTCGGCTTGTATCTTAATCTCGCGCTTGATGACAGCGATGGCTGGCTTGGGGATGGGGCGACGAATGAGCTTGATTGCTACTTCGTGCCCGGTAGCTTTCTCGCGCGCCAACCAGGTCTCGCCCTCGCCTCCCTTCCCCAGGATTTTGATGATTTCATGGGTCTGGGCTAAACCGAAGTCGGGCGGGGCACCCGGTGTATTGGCCTTAGCCTTCGGAGCTGGAGGAGGTTTCACCCCGCCATTCTGAGCTGCGCGGGGTTGCTGGGACGGTGCTGCGTACTTATCATCGGCACTGCTGCAGCATCCGCCCATTGCGCGCCAAATTGACCTTCCAAAACAAAATGCTAAGCCTGGCAGGACAAAGCCTACAAAGTGTTCATAACACTGTTGTACGCACTACTAACGAAGCTGTCTCCGAAGCTGCCCGCCAACAGTCAAGGACGCACGTCGCCGTCCCGGCTCTCAACAAATGCTTGCTGAGGACGCAGCAGCCAGCTGGTCAAGGCACAGGTTACTTACCGGCATGGTCAGAATATGGCTGAAACCGGGCATGATATCAAGCTACGTGTCGAGATACTTGCAATAGCTCTCGCTTGCATTGTTGTTGCCAGCTAGCAGAAATAGGCTGTTATAGGTCTTGTGATGGCTAGCCAATCTGATATAAGGTATGCTGATCTTTACTGCCTGTTGCATGCGTGCGTCGCATAGATGTTTGATTGGTTTGTGCATTCACATCCCCAGTAGAACGCGACTGTTCGTAAGCCTTACTGGTCGCGCTGTGCCGGAAATGGCCTGCTAAGTGGGGCTGGGATACGCCGCGCTGGGTCCAAGCTGCCTATAGCAGTCGCTAAGATTGTCTGCAAGGCTCCAGAACACGTCGCGGGTTGGGGGCCTGCCACCCGGCAAACCGCTGGGGCTGGCTGCACACTCGTCTGGCCATCAGCAGCTCATCGCACCATTTGACGGCCTCATCCGTGCAGAAATAAGTTTTATCTCTTGGGCCGTGGGGCGTGGGCCAACCGCGGCGCGGGGGTGACCTCTAGGGTTTCGGGTATATGGGCAATGGTCACTGGTATATGTCAATGTGACCCCCTTAAACCTATGTGAGCCTTTCCCAGTGCAGTGGGACGCTTTAGCGGGGAGGTGTTGCTTCGCAGTTGCTTTGCCACCGAAGCTCAGGGTCTGTTTGCCTAAAGTTATCAACAAGTCTTGTCGTGCCCTAATTCCCAGCCCCTGCATGGAGCTAACGATCCTTCATGCAGTAGAAGAAAGCGTACAGTCGATCCCCTAGTACTCTTAGCCACAGGCATGCTGTCGTGTTGAAGCATGCCGTCACTGACTTCGCCACATAATGTCACAATATGGAGACCACTGGAAAACCCTTGGCCTGGCAAGAGATGCAGGGCCCGATGAAATCAAAGCAGCGTTCAGGAAGCTGGCGCTGAAGCTGCATCCTGACAGGTTGAGAGCCTAGGAGCCACAGGAACGGCCTCTCTCGACCTCTCGCGACACCTTTGGCTTCTTGCTGGCGTAGGCACGCTAGCTCGGCACAACATGAACGCACTGAAGCCGCAAATCGTTTCAAGGTGTCTGTTTCTGGCCAGTTTATGTCTGGCCAGCTTATGGTCTTTAGTCGGCAAACCACCACATCCGGCCAAATGCTTTGCTGCAGCTCATCACTGAGGCGTATGAGGTACTCTCCAACGGTGAGAACACAATGGTGCATATGCACTCAAGTGGGGTAACTTCCAGCAAGCAAAGCAGTGGCTGCTGTTCACCATTCAGTGTCAGCGACACCAGTCAGCAGGAGCAACGTCAGCACCATCAGGCAGCATTCTTGAAAATGCTTGTCAGGGGGCCTTGCCATCACACAACTTAGCCCACAAATTGTGTGAGCTACAAAGCTTATTGAGGTGTGGAGGGCCCTAAGGGGCGTGTGATGGTGCCGGGCAGCAAGGCGGCACTGAGCCTGCTGTGCCTGCTGGTCAGTGGGCGATGCGAAATGGCTGCTACTAGCAGCAACCACAGCAGCACCAACAAAGCACCAACAGGAGCAGCAGCAGCAGCAGGGAGGAGTTCTGCTCTACATGGCGAGGGATGCTGTGCTAGCCTGATGTCATGTGGGTACCACCATGCATCCATGCATGCATGCATGTTACAGGTCCCATGCCTTACTGCCGTCTCCTTCCCACCCTGCTCCCCTCCCTGCCTATGCAGACAAACTGAGAGCTGCCTACAAAGCCCGTCATGGTGGCAGCAGCAGCAGCTACACGAGCAGCAGGAGCAGGGGGCCAGGCACAGCGTACCCGCCAGGCAGTGGGTACCCCGGCAGCAGCAGCAGCAGTGCCTGGTCCTCAGGGAGTGCTGGGGGGGCCGAGGCAGGCTATGGGTATGCGTATGGCCAGGGCTCTGCCTCCTACCAGTCTGCCTACTCCTCTGGCTATGGATATGGGGCCAGCAGCAGCAGCAGCAGCAGGCGCTCGCCTTGGGCCAGGGGCCGATACAGTGAGTGCCCACCACCTCCAGCACCACTGGCAAGGGTCAGTCTCCAGCACCCACCATCTCCAGCATAACCAGCAGCTCCAGCCAACCACCCCATTGCTACTACCAGCACAGGCCAGGAGGGGGAAGGGCGTGCTGGTTGGCACTGTGCAAGCTGAGCAGAATGTTGTAGCTGGGCTGAAGCCAGTGCAGGGCGAACACAGGCAGCAGTTGAGACAGCAACATAGGAGCATTTCAGGGCCACACTTGCTCCCGCAAGGGCTGGTCTAGGTCTGCCCACCCCTCCTGCCTGCCTGCCTGCCTGCCTGCCTGGCTACCTGGCGCTGCAGGCTGCTGGTCTAGCTTCACTCGTGGTGTGAGCAGCCGCAAAGTGGAAGTGGCAGCTGGCTTGGGCTTCTCCTTCTTTGCCTTGCTGACGTACGCCAATGTGGAAGCAATGTGGGAGCGCCGCAATGCGCAAGTAAGGGGCAGGCACACAGGGCAGCAACAGGGCAGGCAGGCGGGTGGGGTATTAGGAAAGTAGACAAGTCAGGGTCCCACAAGCCAGGCAGCAGGCTGGCAAGGCTTGAACATGCCAAGACCCACTGCAATCAACAGCAGGTGCTAGCCTATGACCACCTCTTCTGTGCAGAGCCTTCTGACAGCCTGTGTGACGTCCCTGCCTGTGTGAGTGCAGAAGTCATTTGCAGCGGCTGTCGCAAGCAGAGAGAACTTGGGAGTGCGCACCAGGCGAAGCAGCAGCCGTGAGCCCCCCGGCAAAGGCAGTAGTGATGGTGGTGGCAGCGGTGGGCCTGGAGTTCAGGGTGGCCATGACTCTGCGCCTAGACCTGGCCAGAGTGAGCCTCCTGTGGCTGGCGCAGGGCCGATGGTGGGTCCAGGTGCAGCAGCCGCTGCCAGCGGCAATGGCAGCCGCGCTGGTGACGGCACCACCACTGCACAGCAGCAGCAGCAGAGGTGGCAAGGGCTGGGCCTGGGGTTGGGGCAGCAGGGCGGCTGCCCCCCCAGCAGCCGCCCCCCATGGCGCTGGCCTGACCCTGCCCCCAGGCGCCCCCTTCCTGTCGAGTGCCATGGCAACAGGCCTAGCCATGATACCAAACACCCCTGCAACAGCTGCCAGCCTTCCTGCAGCTCAGACCCCAGGCGCCACTACAGCAGCGTCAGTCAGGGCCCCGCCTGCTGCTGCTGCTGCTGACCAGCATTTGCTGGAGGGTGCTGGTGCTGGGGCGGGGACCGGGGCGGGGGCGGGGGCGGAGACGCGAAGCGGCACGGGAGGAGAAGATGCTGGAGGAGCGGAGGACAGGGCAGTGGGGGTCAGGGGCGGTGGCAGGGTCCGGCCTGCTCCACCTGACACTGGTGCCAGCAGCTTTTGGGGCCTGATGCCTGCAAGGGGCTGTGCATCCAGGTGGGGGGAGGCAGCAGAGCAGCAGGGGGGAGGGGCAGGGCAAGGAGCAGGCTGGCTGCCGTCATGATGGGTTAGGGTTAGGGAGAGATCACTGGCCTGGGGGCCGCGACCGGGGACGGGGGGGCTGCAGGAGGGCAGGTGGGGGGAGGCCAGGCAGAGAGGCATAGGCCATGCTGTGGTGTCCAGGCTAGGTGTGATGGGGTGTGATGAAGGTATGAGACTGTGATGGAGGCAGGCATGAGGGTGGCAGGTCAGGCTGTCCAGGCCACTGGTGCTGTACTGCTGCCAGGCCAGGCCAGGCCGTGGAAGGGTGCTCAGGAGTGGCTAGCACTGCTGCTGCCTGGTGAGGCCTGCTGCCTGCTGCTCACTGTGCCACAACCCTCACTGCTGCCCTCCCAGCCTGCTGCCCGCTGGTACCACTACACCTCACAAGGGAAGCTGCTGCTGCCACTGCCTCGCAGCCCCCCCTCCCCCTGATGACCCGTCCCCCCACCCCCTCATGACCCACAGCTTGTTTGCCCTGCAGGTCGCGGCCCTACACCCCTGCCTATGACCCGGCCCCCGGCCCCTCCTCCCCCGGCCTGATGGTGGTGAGTGCTGCAGAGCGTCAGCAGCACCTGGCCCTCATGAGCCTCAGTGAGCTGGTGGCGCTAGAGGAGGAGGCAGAGGCAGGGCCAGCGCCTCCTGCGGGCTCAGGGGCAGGGGGCCAGGCGGCAGGGGCTGCCTCACAGTTTGAAGCGGCGACGACGGGCCAGGGGTCGGCGGCAGAGGGCCAGGCGGCAGGGGCGGGGGGCCAGGGGCCTGGGGCAGCCTGGCGACCAGGGCCAGGGGCGGGAGGCCAGGAGGTGGCAAGGGTAGCATTACAATCAGGGGCGCTCGGTGAGGAGCAAGGTGAAGGGGCAGCGCCCTTGAAGAGCTGCCCAACTGACCCTGGGTACAGAGCTGCGTCTTTGGAGGGGAATACTGGCCCTGTGCTGGAGGTGGCCCCTAGTCGTGACTCACTGGGTGCGGGGCAGGTGGGCAAGGCAGGCGGTGAGGGTGGTGTCAAGCCGTGGCAGGCCGCATATGTGGACAAGGCGGTCATCATCCCTGGCCCTAGCCCACCGGGGCAGATGGCAGGGGCATGCAGCCGGCAGCCACTGCCAAGCAGGGGGTGAAGCTGGCAGGTGGTTGGGCAGTTGCAGTACGACACGGCAAACATGGCCGGTGGGTCCATCCTTGGGGCTGAAGGACAGCTGACGTAGAGAGCATACGACGCGCACCGGAGCTGCGCCACCCCATGTGCAGTCCGGGTCAGCCGGCTGCCTGACGTTGCTGCCGACACGAACAGTTGCTATGCCGTAGTGCAGTCACACAAGCAGTGTGGGAGGGTCAGGATCAGAGGCCATGCCACTGTCTTCTATGTGTAGGGTGCCCTCGTGACCAAAGCTATGCTATTGATGTGCAGCTGCCTTGGTGAGGGGCTGGACGAAGCCCTAAAGAGGCAGGGTTTATGTAAGGGAGGTCAGCGCTCTGCTCTCGTGTCCTGCGGCCTGTGTGTCCTGCTCAAACGACTGCTGGACTGACGAGTCAGGTTGGCGGCGTACGACAGCTAACAATGAACTAGGCTCCAGGCTTGGGGGGAGCAGGTAACAAAGTGGAGCAAATGAAGAAATGTCCAGGCCTGCTCCTTCGGGAGAGTAGTTCTTTCTTTCTATTTCTCTTTGCATGCACAACACCATCATCACCATCATCGCTACATGACATTGTTGGCCAAAGAGCCAGTAATGAGAACTTGCATGACTTCATGTTGAGCCCATGTGCACCTTTGTTTGTGCACCTTGCTTTGAAATGCGTTACAGAAAGTCCCGAACCCCTAGAGGGGGAGGGCGGCCAAGCAGCCTAACGGCTGACGGTTTAAGCGGTGTAAGCCACCTATCTCCCAAAGAGCCATCAGGTGCTGGTACTACTGCCGCAAAAGACAACCAATTACACAGCAGCAGCAGCAGCAGCAAGGCAAGCTGTTGCACTGACTCTGTAGCACCAGCACCCCGATCCAATCTTAACAAGCACATCAAGAGCGGCGGCAGCAGGACAGCAGGGCAGGGTGCTTGGGCCTTCAGCTCAAAGCACCAGCAACTGCCATGAAGCTTTGGAGTTGAAGCCCTTTGTTAGCTCTGAGGTGCAGCAAGTCTCAAAGCCTTAGTGGTGTAAGCCACATCATCATTAGTGGGGTAGGGCGGCCAGGCAGCCTTGACGGTTGACGGTAGAAGCTATTATTACAGTTACGGGAGCACATCACTCACACAGGCTCGTTCTAGCAAAGACATGGGCTGCAGAGCTGCAACTGACTAAGCTGAGCTTGGCATCAGCAATCTTCAACACAAGGGGAAACCTTAGACTCAATGCGTTTGTGGGTTTACAATCATTGCATCATGCACATGATCATCTCATGTCATATCAATCACCATGCACCTTATCACCATGCACACTAGCACATGGATCACCTTGCATAGGGAAAGCCTTGCACATGGTGAGATCCCAGCATGTGGATGCATGCTCTGTAGTCTTTGGGAGGTGGAGACTGGCCTGACACAGTGGCAGCAGCCTGACGATACATTGGACGAGAATGGAGAGCAGCATGACACAGACTACACCAAGCACCCTGTGGTATCAAATGAACGCAATGCTGGATAGCTAGCAGCTATGTAGTCTGTGCCATGCCGGTTAGCTTCCCTAACGTTAGGGAAGATCTGCTGCTGCTGCAGCTGTGGCTGACAGTAAGCTAGGCAAAGCACCTGCAGCCCCAGCCTATGTGTTTCCTGGTGACAGCGGAGGGTGCCTGGAGTAACACAACCTCATCAGACCCGGCCTGTGTATGCCCTCATGGTGCCCTGCCCTGCAGAGCCTGAGGCAACACAACATCAGGGACCCCAGGCTGTGTGCTCACACCAGTGCTGCCAGTCCTGTATGCCGCCTGGCACACACACGCTGGCATACCCTGCAGAGCCTGAGGCACAACAGCTGTGACCCACCGCCAACACCGCCAGTAGTCAGTGGCACCAGATGTAGACAAGCATGCCAAGCCATGCAAATGCATGCATATTCACAAGGAGGCGGCAAGTGGGCATGTGCCATCTTGACCAGTACTTCTTTGACATCCTATGACATTACCATCATCGTCATTTGCTTCTCTGGCTCATCTCCAGATGGCATTCTCAGCTAAGGGGGCTTCAGGCGCTGGTGCTAGGGTTGACCATCTGCTGCCATGCAAGCCTCAGGCTCTTGACAAAACAGGAGAAGTTGTTGGAGGTGTTGAGGGCGGTCAGCAAGGTGGGCAGCGACTCCACATGGGGCTCACACTGCGTCACTGCGCCACCAACACCGCCAGCAGCAGCAGACGACTATTGGTGACACACCAGCAGCAGCAGACCATTAGTGATACAACAGCAGCAGCAGCAGATCAATGACACAGCAGCAGCAGCAGCAGCAGCAGCAGCAGCAAGGCAAGCTCATACACTGACTCTGTAGCACCAGCACCCAATCCAATCTTAACAAGCACATCAGGAGCGGCGGCAGCAAAACGGCATGGCAGGGTGCATGGGCCACATGGAGGTACTCGCTGTTGTCTAGCCCCATGCTTCTGACCCCATGTTAGCACCATGCACCGCTGATGGTGAGGGGTGCATGGTGCTAGCATGGGGTCCCCCTCAAAAAGCAATAGCCCAGCACCGTTGCTAAGCTTGCAAGGCTGCTGCCAGGACCTTGCTTGCTTGCAGCGGTGTAGCATTTGATGGTGGTGTGGTGTTGATCATCATGCAAGACGCAGTCACGGAAGGATGTGCATGAGTGGCGACATGTGATGATGTCAGCAAGTCAGTCATAGGAGGGAGTGGGAAAACAGTGTGACCTGTGAACTGACCTTGGTAGGAGTTGTCTGGAAGGACCCTGACAGCCACGATGAAGGGTCGCGCTGGCTGGCTGGCTTGCACTTGCGTCATCACCAGCTGCAGCTCATCTGCACACACACATACACACGCGGCACCCAGGCACAGAGAGGGTCTGGTGCCAGCCGTCCTCCCAATGCCGGGCACTGCCCTGACGCCTGCCCTGCTATGTATAATCAGACCCTGTCCTGCCCCTCTCTGTGCCTGAGCCCCCCAATGCCTTGCCCCTGTCCTGCCCCTCTCTGTGCCTGAGCCCCCCAATGCCTTGCCCCTGTCCTGCCCCTCTCTGTGCCTGAGCCCCCCAATGCCTTGCCCCTGTCCTGCCCCTCTCTGTGCCTGAGCCCCCCAATGCCTTGCCCCTGTCCTGCCCCTCTCTGTGCCTGAGCCCCCCAATGCCTTGCCCCTGTCCTGCCCCTCTCTGTGCCTGAGCCCCCCAATGCCTTGCCCCTGCCCTGCCCCTCTCTGTGCCGTCCTCCCAATGCCGTGCCCTGCCCTGATGTGTCCAAGTAGACCCCCCTCACCCTGCCCCTGCCCCCGCCCTACCCTGCCCCTGCCCTGCCCTTACCCTGCCCAGCCACACTGAATCCGGTCACAGCGCCTTGCTGCTACGCTACACACTTGAAACCTTGGTCCTATTTGGGTCTTCTGTACACAGCCCTGTCCTGTCCCAGACCCACCCCAGCCTGGCAGCCCACATCATCCTGATAGTCCACCCCAGCCTAACAGACACGCCACCTCTCTGACCATCATAATCTCCACTGTGAGCAGCAGGCACCGAACCACAGCCTCATGTGTGGGCAGCCCCCATGCACATGCACTGCGGCCTCCACACGCGTGGTGGCCCTCACCTGCGCCCTGCTTGAAGGTCAGCCCCAGGCGTGAGGAGTACATGTGCAGCACTCGCTGCAGCGCTGCAAGCTTCTTGCGGTGCACGCTGTCCTGGGAGGCCGCTTCTGCACGGCAGCAGCATGAGACACACCACACAGCAGGCGTCGGGGACACAGGGGTTGCCTGCACCCTCGGCCTGCCTGCACCATGGGGCTGCATGCAAGTGATGCAAGCCAGGCCATAGAGGCGCCTCTTGCTCTACATCATCACCATGAGTGATGAGGTACCATGTTTGTCTTGCGCAGGTGCATGCTGTTTGTCCCCTGTTTGTGGGCAAAGCTGGGAAGCTTGCAACCCCCTACTTGCCCTTCAACCAGAGGCTGGCTGCACTGCTGGGCAGGTGGGGTTCGCTGGCTTACAGCACACCCAACCCCAGACCACCCAGCAGCAGCAACCTAGAGCTAGGCAGGGTGAAAGGAAGGGGCAGTAGTTGAAACTGGCGGATAGGAGAGCAAGTTCCTTGCAAGTGCTCAGAGATGCGCAGCCTGCTCCCGCCCTTGATGCTGTGTGCCGCACAATGACATGAGTTGAGGTGGGGTGAGGTGAGTTGAGGTGGGGTAAGGTGAGGGGAGGTGAGTTGAGTTGAGATGGGGTGAGATGAGGTGCGGAGCGGTGATGGACTGCAGCTTGCCTCACCTGCCTCCTTCTGACTGTACTGCTGCTCCTGAGCCTGCAGGGTGTCTTGCAGCGCCACCACCACCGCGTACACCTGGTCCTTCTGCTGCCGCAGAGCAGTGGAGGTGTCTTGCAGGGCAGAAACCTCCTGCGCTTCGGTCTCCAAGCCTGCAGCCCATGAGGGGTGGGCTGCTTCACGACAGATGGGCATGTTGAACACAGCCTTGCCCTGCAAAGCTTCCTCTCACGATGTTTTGTTTGCAGCGCTGCGTCTTGTAAGGCTCGGTGGCTTGACTCCAACTGGTCGATCTTTGCTGCATGGGCCATGAAAACACACTGATGGCACGATGGCACAGTGCATAGGGAGAGGGCAGTTTGAATGGAGCTGCCACTCAGCCATGCGCATGACACTCCACTGTTTGGTAAGAGGTGTTGATGCACACTGGGCAGCACATGCTAGGTGATGGCTACCGACCCTGGCTGCCCTGCTGAACATTTTGCAAACCACCGCCTGGTTAACCTGCCTTTCGTGCTGAGCCTACTGTGCTAAAGCTATACGTCTTTACAATGATTCCTGGGGTGTAGGCAGCTGCTTGCGTGGTGCCTTCTCTGCTCACCATCCTGGTCAAATTTCCAGGAGGTATGCATTTCTTTTAAACCTCCCGCCACTGCATTTTGCCTGGCGGTCCAGGCATCGACCGCAAGGCGTGTTTGATTGAGCTCCTCGGTCAACTCGGTGAGGTCGAGCGCCATTCAGGCTAAAAGTCAGTTTGCTGCAGGGGTTGCGTAGCAGGCGCGAAGCTGCAAGCTGTCGAATTGTGATCAAAAGTCAAAAGCCAACCGCCTCTTCAACGAAATGCTGCGCTATGTTTTCTTCCTTGCCATTGCAGGAAAGATCAACCAAGAAATGCAGAAACGAGACAATGTGTACGGCTTCTAGCTGGGAGGTTTTCCGCCCTGTCAAGGAGGCGCGACTTCAGAGCATGGCCCTTTATGCTGGGTCGGTGGCCCTTTGTTGGCTAAGAGGTGCTGAATGTGAGTTTCCGGGTCCAAGTACCTCAGTTCTACCTCCAGCTATCGTAGCATAGGGTACGGGCGGCGACCATGAAAACAAATGTGGTGCAAGCTGTAACTGAGGTACCCAGGTGAAAGTGAGGTCCACAGTCAGGTGCCTGGTGAGGTGGAAGCGGCAGAGGTCGCTGCACTTGCTAGTTTCCTGGATACCTCCTCACATGAACCTGAAAACATTAATGAAAACATGAGTATATCCGGGGTCTCCAGCTGGTTGACTCTGCCACAGCGGCACCGGCCTGCTCCTCCACGTTCCTGTGGCCGTAGCAGTTGGTCAGGGTGGCAGCAGCAGGCAAGGAAAAGCGGGGAGTATACAGTTGGCGCAAGGGCCTAGGCCTAGACAGGCTCGAGCAATGCTGCCCCACCTATCCTCTTTGGGCAGCAGTCCAGTGTGGGAGGAGGCGGCTGACCTCATTGTATGGAAACCATCTCATGGTGACGGAATTGGCGCCCCCTCCTGGGCCTGTTAGGGGTCCTGGTACAGGCCAGGGTCTGATGGGTTCGGCCACCAGGAAGCTGCAGGTGGAATGGGCAGCCACCGAGTTGGGCTGGCTGCTGGCTGTGCTACAGCTGCCATCGGTGTGGCCACCTGCCAACTGGCAACTGGCAAGCTGTACCCATTGCCTGGTAGTAGAAGGCTTGCCTGCTTGCACACCCCATGCGCATGCAAGCCGCCCCCTATTCACTCCCTGCAGGGTTTGGCTCTGCTTGCAATGGCTGGATGCAGGAAAGGGACTGCTTGTATGACACTCCATGGCTAGGTGCACAAAAGGAAGAGGGTGGGTTGGGGGCAGCTGCTTGGCCTGGCACTGGAACCCCTCGCAAAGGGGGTGTGTGTGGGTTGAAGCTACTAGGGCTCTAGCTACAGGCACACACACCCAGAAGGCTAAGCTGAAAGTAGTGCTACTGCTCAGTAGCCTTTACAATAAGGAGCTCGCAGCCAGTGTTTGATTACAACGCTTGCTTTGTTTTGGAGTAGCATGAGGGCTGTAGGGTAGGGTAGTTCCCCCCCAAAGCTAATATTAGTATTAGCAATAATAGCAAGCCAACCGTATTAGCTCATATTAGCTCCCGATCCTTGTCGCGCCTTCGTTCGCTTCCTAGCGCGATGGCTGCGCCTGGCGGCGCTGCGACACCTGCGCCCCTGGTTGATGATGCGCCGTCGGAGGCCGCCTTCTGGACTCATGGGGCCCCATGCAAGTCTCTCAGTACTCTATCAATACCGCATCGTTTTCGATAGCGTTTATCAATTTGGTAGATGTAAAACTATGCGCGTCATATGACCACCAGCGCAAGCCATTGCAGTCTTTGCTCGCGGGCTGCCCCATGTGACCGCGAACAAATCACAGCTGCCTCATGTGACCGCGAACAAACCCCTGCGCACTTGGACGGGGTGACAAATGGAATGACAAATGAATGATGCAGCGTTGAACATGAGCAGCTGGGAGTGGCTCAGTGCCATAGTGACCGGTCAGCCCTTTTGCATTTTTTGTTTTCGTGTAGTTTAATGGAGTGTTTGTCAATTCCCATCACCTCACGTGCCCCTTTACAGCTGGCAAGGTTGCTGGTGACAAATTTCTTTTGTCACACGGAGGCCTATCTCTTGACAGACACTAAAGATAGCGAGAACTCTGCGTTTGGCAGGGATAGAGCAATGTACCTCTCGATCCCCGGCTGCCCGGCCGCCACTTTAGCTAATATTAGCTCGTAGGAGCGCTAATATTAGCTATAGTAGCAGTTTTGGCTCGGAGCTAATATTAGCGGACATACCCTACTGTAGGGATGAAAACTTGTACGAGCTTGTAATCTACCATCATGTCGAGTTTTCTGCGCGCATTCAAACCACCCCCCCACCCGCAAATCCGCAAACCCTCAAAAAGCGCAAAAGAACATGCAGCCGAGCCCAATACGCAGACATAACTTAAGGAAGCTGCGTAGATTGTAAGGATCAAGATGGCTGCCTGCGGGTTGGGGTCCGCGTCATTTGTTGCCGCTTGCCCCCCTCGCCGCTTGGCCCGCTGCGTCCGCACCGCTGTCCACGCCAGCCAAACCAACAGTGCAGTGGCCAGCCCGCAAACAGGCCGTTGCGGCGATCGGTACATCCTGGGACCTGAGGAGCTTAAGGCCTTTCACCGGGACGGGTGCGTGCGACATGCCTCAGCTGCGCAAGAGCAGGGGCCAACAAGGGCGGTACGACGCTGCGATCATGGCCTGTGAATCCATCCCTAGGGTTTTTGGCACAGCTGACGCAGCGCAGACGACGCGCCCGGGAGCTGCGCCACACGGCCTCCCCAACAGCCTCTCCAGCGCACGTAGTGCTGTTGAAGCCTCTAGGGCTGACCGAGGGTGTACGAGGGATGTCACCCGCACCAGCACCCGCCTACATGCTTGCATGGGGGGACAATTGCTGTCAGTTTACAGGTTCAAGCCGCCAGCCTGCCATGTCTATGGTGGTTCTACACATCAAAGCACAGGCCTGATGGCACAGGCACAGTCAGCACCACACCCAGCTGGGCAGGAGGGCAGGGTGGACTGCAGGGGGAGAGCGGGAGGGCACAGTGAGGGGGTAGGGGGAGGTGTGAGGGTGGGGTGCAGGTGGGGACCCACTGGGCTGCAGCACTGGGCTGGCTTGCAGGTTTGTGGCGCTGCATGGGGTGATGAGTGAGGAGGAGATGGCGCAGCACATCGACCCCTGGTACCAGGCCTACCTGCAGCGCAAGATTGAGGTCAGGGGGGTGCTATGATGACCTGCTGCGTTGCCTAACTTGGCACACTGGGAGGGTGGGAGGCTGGGAGGGGTGGACTGCAGTTGCTGCGTCGCTGAGTCGCTAGGTTTCTGTTCGGCAAGCTGCAGGGTAGGGCGGGGGTGTGAGGGAGGGAGGTAGGAAGATGATAAGTGAGTGAAGGGAGGGAGGCAGGGAGGGAGGTAAAGTGTAAGGCAAGGAGGGTGGGAGCCGAGGCTACCCATGCAAGCTCCTAGCCTCTTGCCCAGTGCTGTCCCTCCCTTACAACGCCCTGGACCTGGCCCCACGCGAACAGCTGCTGCCCTGGCCCTGCCCCTGCCCAAGCCCCTGCCCCTGCCCCTGCCCCTGCCCCTGCCCTCCCCAATGCCTCTAGCTACCAGCTGCTGCCCCTGCCCC
>JASKMD010000024.1:7038257-7165055 GCA_030144725.1 Haematococcus lacustris | reverse complement strand
AGGCACGAACGCTTCCCATGCCATGTAATGGTAACCCTGCGCTCGCGATCGGTCCAAGAGTGTGACGACGACCAATGACCGGTGTCAAACGCTGGGTTCGACTCCCAGGCGGACGTCCTGTGCTAGCACGCGCAGCTCTAACGAATCTCTGCCCTCGTCCGTTGAATTGGTCTAGTCACTCCGCGAGAATAGAGAAGTGCCACCGCAACAGCGGTGGTTTCCGACCCACCCCGCTACGCGATTTCTGGAAGGACATCGACATCAGCACTACCTGTAGGGACTACATGTCGAACGGGGACGCAATCACCATGGCGGAGGCCGAGCTGGCAGCCCTCGATTTGGGTATGGCCTGCTAGAGCTTTAGCGCACTAGGTGTTCGCCTCTCAATAGACTTTACACTGTCTAGTCGTGGTTAGCATGCAGCCTGCAGCCAGTGGGCAAAGGCCCAAGACATTGTTGCCTGCAGTTATGTCTGCAGCTAAGAGAGCTGAATTGCAGCATGCTTTGAACCAGGCTAATGTCTCTACTAAAGACGTGCTTGCAATGTTGGGTGTGCCCTCTGCACGTGTCTCGTTTGCAGAGGTGCCTAGGTCTCCTAGCGGGGCCGGTCATCGTGCGGAAGGCACTTTGACGAGTTTGTCTCTCGAGGAGCTCCAGCAGGAGCTGCAGCGCCGGCAGGGATCAGCCCATGTCAGCCCTGCCTCAGCTGTGCCTGTCAGTGCCGCTGCTGTCATTGTGCAAAGTGGTGGCCCTACGCACGCCGGTGGCCCTAGTGGCACGGGTGGTAGTGGTTCAGCCCTCGGCAGTGGTGTGGCCAGCTCCCTTGGCAGTGGTGACCGTGTCGGGTCGGGCGACCCGAGCGGGGGCAGTGGTCCCGGGGGCAGTGGCCCCAGCGGGTTCGGCGGGCATGGAGGCCCTGGGGGTCCTGGTGGCCCTAGTGGTCCTGGCGGTCCTAGCGGTCCTGGAGGTCCTGGAGGTCCTGGTGGGCCGGGTGGGCCAGGCGGTCCTGGTGGTCCGGGGGGCCCTGGCGGCCCGGATGGAGGAGCCGGGGGTGGCAACGGCGTGGATGGTGCTGCCCGCGGGGCTCAACCACAGGTGAGCAGCTTTAGGGCTGTGATGCCATCTCCTAAAGAGTGGAGTGTGAATGATACTGAGAAAGGACGTAACGCAAAGCTGTTCATGCTTGAAGTGCACCGTTGGGCTAAGGCAGCCAACTTGCCGCTGTGTGATGCTGTGCTGATGCACGTGGCTGAACCCATCAAAGAGGCTATGTATGCCGTGCTTGAGCAGGTGGGAGTGGAGAGTGACCAGATGCCAAATGCGGAGACCCAAGCGCTCTTTGAGGAGCTGGTGGGTGTTAACACAGTGCAAGTCACACATGATGCAACCCGGCGGCTCATCAACAAAGAGTGTGTGCAGGGAGAGCAGTCAGTTGCACAGTACAATGTGGCGTTCCGGTTGTTGGCGCAGAAGGTGCCATCACTCCCTCCTCTGGCCTTATGTGAACTGTATGTGCAAGGGCTGAATCATGACATGCGACGTGAATGTGCTGTCATGACTAACGGGCAGCCATGGACAGACCTGAATGACCTGATGCTGTTTGCTGTGGGCAGACAGAAGTCCAAGCAGGCAGGCCAGCTCACCAATGCACCTGGTTTGGTAGCGGTAGCACGGGCTGTGCGCGGTCGTGGCCGTGCCAAGAGTGGTGGTGTGGATGACCGATCGCAGATCCAAGTGATGCGGAAGCATGTGGCAAGGAACATCCACGCTGTGTATGGCACGTCGCTGGGGACAGCAGGCCGTGGAGCTGGCCCTAGCAGTGGCCACAGGGGTGGCCGCGGTGGTGGTCGCCACGGAAGCAGCGGACGTGACCACAACGGCAACGGCAAGCGCCCGGCTGGCCATCAGGGCGGCAGGGACGCCAAGGGCCCAGTCAAGTGCTACAACTGCAACGGGCTGGGGCATATTGCCCGTGACTGCCCATCACCACCACAGCAGGGTGGAGCAGGAGGGTCAGGAGGCGCTGGAGCTGGCGGCAGCGGGGTGCGAGCTAATGCCTAGGAAGTTGCCCTGATGTGTGGAGTGCACCCACCCCAGGGTAGAGACGATGGGTTCATGGCTACGTGTGACAATAGCCAAATGAATGACTGTAAGATGCCCATGCTGTTCTCTTGTGCACAACCAGCCGCCCCCGCCCGACCGACCGATCTTCCTTTTGTGTATGAAGGCAGCCTCGGTGGAAAGCGGTGCACCGTCATGATTGACACAGGAGCATCGTTTAACCTTATCAGCGAAAAGTGGTTGGCCAATGTAAGGAAAACTGACAAGAGTGGCCACCCAAGGAGCAGTGTCCGTGTGTCCATCTCCCGGCTAACCCAAGCCAACAGTGGCCCAAGGCATCCAAGGAGAGTTGGTGCACATGAGTGAGGAAGCCACTGGTGCGCTCTCGATGAACAAAGTGAAGACGGTGCTAATAGCAAAGGTGGTGCCTGCCATGTTGGGAAAGATCGACGTGGTGCTAGGTAAGCCGTGGCAAGAGGCCCATGATGCCAAGCTCATGGTGCGGCAGGGCTGTTGTGACATGCGTGGTGAGGATGGAAGGCGGCACAAACTGTTCGCCATGCAATCCAGTCATGCCGGTGGAACAGTGGCGGCCTTGGTAGAGGAACATCCTGACCCGCCACTGCTGAGCGCGAAGCAAGCAGCCCGAGCCTTAAGGCTGGGATGTATGAGCTGGCTGCTGCTGGTCCAACCAGCAGAGCGAGATGACGCGGAAGGGTGGTGCACAGGCTCCCTCTTATCCGTGGTTAGCGGCGCCAGCAGTGCGTCACCTGGCCTAGTCCCCAATGAAGTGATGACAACACTGCTGAAGAGCCATGCTGAGGTGTTTGAAGAGATCCCAGCAGGGCTGCCGCCAGAGCGGGGTGTGGGGCACACCATCCCGCTTGAGCCTGAAACACAGCCGCAGTGGGCGCGCATGTATCGCCTAAGCCAACGCGAGCTCGAAGAGATGAAGAAACAAGTGGCTGCGTTGCAAGCTAAAGGCTGGATTGAACCGAGTACGTCGCCCTGGGGGGCCCCTGTCCTGTTTGTGGAGAAGAAGGACAAGTCCCTTAGAATGTGCATTGACTACAGGGCACTCAACAAACGTACGGTGCGCGACCGCTACCCACTGCCGCGTATTGATGACCTGTTGGATCAGGTCCGGGGGAAAAGGGTGTTCAGCTCCCTTGACCTGCAGTCTGGCTACCACCAGATCAGGATCACCCCCGAAGACGTGCCTAAGACGGCCTTCCTCACGCCTATGGGGCAGTTTCAGTACAAGGTCCTGTGCTTCGGGCTGTGCAATGCCCCTGCAACCTTTCAGAAAACCATGAACAGGATCTTCGAGCCCCTGATAAAGGCTGGTGCTGTCCTTGTGTACATTGATGACATATTGGTGATGAGTGAGACCCCTGAGGAGCATGTGCAACACCTGTCTCAAGTCCTGGAGCTGATGAAAACCCACAAGCTGTTTGCCAAGTTGAGCAAGTGTGAGTTTAATCGCCCTGAGCTGAGTTTCCTGGGCCACATTGTGGGCAGGAATGGAGTGGCTGTGGACCCTGCCAAAGTGAAGGCAGTAGCTGAGTGGCCAGAGCCCCAGAGCCTTAAAGATTTGCAAGCGTTTCTGGGTCTGGCTAACTTCTTCCGCCGCTTCATAAGAGACTTCAGTTCTGTGGCAGCTCCTTTGACGGACCTGACTAGACAGGATGAGAAAGCACCTAAAGGGGTACAGCATGATGCACGGGTGCGACGGGCGTTTGTGGAGGATGCTCGGGTGCGAGATGCCTTCCACGCCCTAAAAGCAGCCCTGAGCTCTGCCCCTGTCTTGGCTCTGCCTGACTTCACCAAGCCCTTCACGGTGTGGACTGATGCTTCCCTACTGGGCACAGGTGGTGTGTTGATGCAAGACGGCCGTGTGGTGGCGTTCACGAGCAAGAAGCTCACGCCAGCCCAGGTCAGATACACAACAGGCGAGCAAGAGCTCCTGGCCATTGTGAGGGCCTTGCAGGAATGGCGATGCTATCTAGATGGGGCAGCGGGTGTGACAATCGTAACTGATCATAACCCCCTTGTGTACCTGGCCTCTCAGCAAAACCTATCCCGACGCATGGCGCGGTGGGTTGAGCTCATGTCAAGGTTCAAATATGAGATCATGCACAAGCCTGGCGCTGTGAATGTAGCTGACCCCATCAGCCGAAGCCCAATGCTCCTGCAACAGGAAACCACCAAGGACAGTGACGAGGAAGCTGATATTGTGGGTGCTGTAGTGCTGCGGCCAGAGGGCCTATTGCTTGCAGTGACGCGACAGCAAGCCAGGCAGACTCGGCAGCCCCCTCCGGCCCAACAGCCACCAGAACAACGTGAGCGATGCTCCGCCCAGCACCCCGGAGAGCGGCCGGCTGTAGCTGAGCGTACCGGTGGACCGGTGCGTCCTGGTGGGGGGGAAATCCCTCGGCCAACAAGCCCAAGTGCGACACCCGTCGAGCTGGATGAAACAATGCGGGAAAGTGAAGTGCAAGTCGCAAGGGCTCCAGGCGGCTCGCTGCATGACTTCATCATTGAGGGCTACAGCTGCGACCCCTTGTTCCAGTCGGGCAAGGTGGAAGGCAGGCTGACACGCAGTGAGCAAGGCCTATGGTTCATAAGAGACAAGGTGTGGGTACCTCGAAGCCCCCTGGTCAAGCAAGCGATGCTGGAGCAGTGCCATGATGATGCTTTCGCTGGCCATGTGGGTATCACCAAAACAAAGAAGCTGGTCTCTCGACATTTCTACTGGCCAGGCTGGGATAAGGATGTGGTGGACTATGTGCGGCAGTGCGACGCATGCCAAAGAAACAAACCCAGCTGCTTGCTCAAGGCTGGCAAACTGCAGCCTCTGTGTATCCCAGGGAAACGGTGGGAACATGTGAGCATGGACATGATTGTGAAGCTGCCAGCCAGTGGCGAGGAGAAGTATGACTCGATCCTGGCGTTTGTCGACCGACTGAGTAAGATGGTGCATCTGGTGCCAACACACGAATCTATCAACAGTGAGAAGTTTGCAAGACTGTTTAAGAACAATGTGATAAGGCTGCATGGCAAACCCGTCTCCGTGTTGAGTGATCGGGGAGCTATCTTCAACAGTGAGAATTGGCGTGAGATCTGCCGGTTGCTGGGGGTAAGGATTGCCATGAGCTCAGCCTATCATCCCCAATCCGACGGACAGACTGAAAGGATGAACCGGGTTGTGGAGGAGATGTTGCGGGCCTACATCAGCCCCGACCAATCTGACTGGGTTGAGCATTTGGACATGGTAGAGTTTGCCATTAACAACTCATGGCAAGAGTCGGTGCAGAACACACCATTCTTCTTGAACTATGGTGAGCACCCCCTGGTTCCTGCTGTTGAGGGGTTGCCTCGCAAAGGGCCGAGGGCCCATGAGTTCGTGCAGGGCAGCATGCAGGCTGTGAAAAACGCAAGAAAGTGCTGGGCTGAAGCGCAACAGAAAATGAAAGCAAGAGAAGATGGTAAAAGAAGAACTGCTAAGTACGAGCCAGATGCCCTGGTCATGCTGTCCACACAAAACATGAGAAGCAAAAGTGGGGAGGCAGGGGTGCGTAAGCTGAAGCCGCGCTACGTTGGACCTTTCAGAGTGGTCAACATGGTGGGAGAGGTGGCTGTCAAGCTGCAGTTGCCACACCAATGGCACATGCACAACGTGTTCCACGTGTCCCTGGTCAAGCCCTACATTGGCGATGCTGTGCCTAACTTGGTAGCGCCGCCTCCAGACAGATGGGAAGACGGACTCCCGGTGTACGAAGTCGAGAAGCTGATGGACCACAAGATGACTGCTGGAGTCAAGCCACAACCAGAGTTTCTGGTCAAGTGGGTCGGCTATGACTCCACGCACAACACTTGGGAACCTATGGAGAACTTGGAAGGCAGCGGTACTTTGGTGCAGGAGTACGCTGCTGCGCGGGGGTTGCACATCCCACAGAAAATCTAAAATAAATGGTCATGGATTCTTTGGCACCTAGCGCTAGCGAGTAGGCGCGAGTGACGGTACACTTGTGTATCTGAGCGGGGCAGACATTGTGTCAACTGAGGACAGTTGGGGCCTGACGCCTGGTGGGGGGGAAATGTTACGGTGCAAGGCACGAACGCTTCCCATGCCATGTAATGGTAACCCTGCGCTCGCGATCGGTCCAAGAGTGTGACGACGACCAATGACCGGTGTCAAACGCTGGGTTCGACTCCCAGGCGGACGTCCTGTGCTAGCACGCGCAGCTCTAACGAATCTCTGCCCTCGTCCGTTGAATTGGTCTAGTCACTCCGCGAGAATAGAGAAGTGCCACCGCAACAGCGGGGCAGCACGGGCCTCCCCCTGGTGTTAGGCATGTGGTGGCTGTAACAGTTGTGTTTGTGCGCTTAGGATGCATGGTCGGCTGAGGGATGATTGCCGGCTGCAGCCGGCAAGCATGCTAAGTTACGCGGCTATTGCTGCCGCTGCGGCTGTCTACATACTCATCGACAGCCTACGAGTTTGACCCTACAGTGTGGGCCACACTGTGTGGCCTACAGCAGCTCAGAGGCAATAAAACCCCCATCATGACCCACCGTGGGTTGTGAAATTTCATGTATTTCATGAAATTTTGCACTGAAATCTTTCACGTGCAACAAATGAAAGTTTCACTGCAACAAATGAAATCCCGGTAGCCCCCAGCACCCGGCAGCACCCAGTAGAGCCCGATGGCTGAGGGCCTTCAGACTCGTGGCCGCGTTGCAGCTTTCGCTGGCCCATCGCTGGCATTGCCACGGGTGCTACAGCACAACGTTATTGGGTTAGGCAATGCGACCCCTCTACAGCCTAACGGGAAGAGGCGACGCACTACCACAGCCGACACAGCCGCAGGCACAACCGCAGGTGCAGCCACAAGCAGCCCGCGGAGCAGTTGGATCATAACGCAGTGGAGGGCTGCAGCAGAGGGCCGCGGAAACTGCCTCCATTGCGGCGAGGACAGGTCGATGAACAACATCACGCGCTTAAAGAATCACTTACTGAAATGCCCTCAATTCCTCGACAGTCCTGCAGCCCAGGAAGCCGCGGGGAGGTGCAAGGAGGTCAAAGCAGCCATTGCCCGACGACAAGAGGGAGAGCCAGCTGTGACACAGCAGGCAGTCGAGCTTACCGAGCAGGAACAGTTTGGGGAGGATGTCATGCGTTTGGCCATTGACAACAACTGGTCCTTTCACTTTGTTGAGCATGCCACTACACAGGCATTCTTTAAGAAGTGGCTCCCTCACCTGAAGCTGCCATCCCGGTGGGTAGCTACTGGGTAGCTACCCGGTGGGTAGCAGTGTTTTTATTTTCGCGTTATATATAGCGATCGCTATAAAAAGCGACATTTGAGAGGGCTCCGTGCGCTATGGATTGGACCCCTTCCGGACTGTGCTATAGCGCACCGCGTATTAAAATTGAACTTTGTACTGCAGCCGAAACTCGGCTAAGAGCCGCAGTCGCGATGGCTGAGGGCCGTGCCCGCCGAGGGGATAGCGATGGTGCCTACTTACACGCCAGGACACACGGCAACAGCAAGGTTTCAGGACAGTCGCCCACTGTGGCTTACAAACCTGTGGCTGACAGTGGCTGTGGCTGTGGCTGACAGCCTTCACCAATGTGGCAGGACCTGGCAGCTGCTGGTGTACAACGGCTCTGGCCATTTGGCTTTGCAGCCGCATGGGAGTGGCAGTATGGCAGTGCAACCAGATGAGGCTGACAGTGACAGTGAGGATGAGGAGGAAGGCAGCAGGCAGGCAGCGGCAGACATGGAGACAACGTTGGTTGAGCCTGAGGAGGAGGAGGAAGAGGAGGAAGGCAGTGAGCTAGGCAGTGAGCCGGTACAGCTGTAAGCCATCCCCTCAAAAGGGCGCCGGGCTGCTTTAGTGCCAGCCAGTGACTTCCAGCAGCATGTCGACAGTGCAAAGCAGGAGTTGGCAGCAACAACAGATGCTGTGGTACGTGACCTACACAACCTACACAACGCTTCCTCCCACGGGAGCATGCCAAAGGACTGGCTGTTGTGCGCGACAAGCAGCCCAGCGATGAAGACTTCCATGAGCGCCAGGCCATTGTCAAGGCCCGGTACTGCATGGACGCAACCCTGGCTAATGGCCGACGGGCGCCAGCCTTATTGGACCAACAAAAGCTATCTGCCCAGAAATCAGGAAATTTCAGAAAACTCCAGAAAATTGTGGAAGTAATGCGCTGCCAAGCTGAGCACCGTGTGGAGCTAAGCTCAGAAGCAGCCGACCCAGCCATGGAGACCACCAAGTTGTGGCGCTACCTGACTGGCCATCATCAAGGCTGACATCTCGGAGTACATCAAGCTGGCAGAGCTTGCACTGGTCAGGACACCAGGCTCAGTGGAGGAGGAGCGCATGTTCTCAGCCATGGCATACCTCAACGATGACACCAGGCAACAGGCTAGGATGACAACAGGCTGCAAGAGTGCCACTGTGCGCCCGTGTCTTCAGCAGCAATCAGCAATTGAGCGTGCCATTAACAAGTGGCTGGATAACGCTGCTGTGCGTGGGCGCTACCGCATTTGATTGGACCTATTGCTTTAATTTGACATTTTTGTTGTGCGCTATGGGGCCCAATAGGGTCGCGCTATGAACATGACAGTCCCAATCTGAGCCATGACACTTTGTGCTATGAAATTGGAAAGAGGCCAAATGAAAAAAAAAACACTGCTACCCACCCCACCCCACCCCACCCCACCGCATCGACCCCAATTTCCGAGACAAGCACGGAGCTCTGCTGCCAGACCAAATGAGGAGTGCTGAGGATCTGGCCGCTCGCCTTGCAAGCTCAAATGGTCAAGGAGACGACTCAGCAGCTGCTCAGGTGAGACCCCCTCCCCTCCATCAAAGCATCAGATATCACACTATCCTACTGCTCACACCATCCTGATGATCACACACTGCACATCAGCTCCACACTGCATCACACACTTGTTTTTGTTTTTTGGTTGCCAGGCGCGAGACGAGTTCCACACCTGGTGCAGTGATGGCTACATGGTGAAGATGAATCTGAGCCCAAGCATCTTTCACCCACGCCTGCTGCGTGACCCAGTCACTTGGTGGGAGTGGTATGGCAAGAAGACCCCTGTGCTACAACAGGTGGCACAACGGGTGCTTAGCATTCCTGCCACATCGGCTGGTGTGGAGCGCCTCTTCTCAGTTTTCAAGTTCATCTGGAGCGATCGCCGCAACCGTCTGCTCATGGGCCGCATGTGGGCAATGGCCTATGTGTACTTCAACACTCGGGCCTTGCGGCACCTAGAGGAGCCCATGGCAGATGATGCTGCTGATGTGGCGCGCTGGGAGGAGTGGATGGCCAGCCAGCCTGTGGAGGGTGCACCCCTTTTGTAGGGGAGGCATGGACACAGCGGCATTGCGTGCGTTAAAACTGCAAAATCATGGCATCATGGGGTGGGGGAGTAGTGAGTAACTCATTAGATCAACATGCATGAATTGGAGGTGCACTCGCACACGTATGCATAGGTAGCCCTGCTGACCTTTGGTTTTTGTGGTTGTGGTGCACCAAATCGTATCCTGAGTGTTGCATTGGGTTGGCAGATGTTAAAGAGGGACGTATGCAAAGTTTCAGCTTTAAAGTCCCACGGCAACCACGCGTTTTCATCCCGTTTCATGTCTTTCATTCTTTTCATGAAATTTCACCGATTTCATGATGAAATGATGAAATGAAAGAAATGAAAGACGCAAAGTCACAACCCTGGACCCACGCCTGCCCTCTCCACTGTCAGTGGAGCAGCGGCAACACTCACAGGCGGTGTAAGCACGCACCCTTCAACCTTCTTCGTTGTCTTCCTTCCCCACCTTTTACCACCACGTCCTTCGCATGCCCCAGGTCATACACAAAGTGACATAGGTTATTACCCTTGATTTTATAGCATTTTAAAACATCGCTCAAGTAGATATTTAACGAAAACTGCTCGCAACGAGTATTAGCGGAGGCGCCCTAGTTGCACTACATTAGTACGGCGACCGGAAATATTGAGCGCCCTTCTGCACTCCAGTTCTGCACAGTTAGGGTCACAGTTATGAAAACGATCTGCCCTAGCTAAGTGGCGGCGCAAGTAAGGTAAGGTAATGATATAGAGGGCCTGACTACAAGGCAAGTTTTCTTTTAGAGTGCAACTGCAGGGCCGTCAGGCCTCCGCCCGCCATGGCGTCTTGCGGAGCCACTCATGCGGGCCCGTGCGTCACACAGCGAGAACAAGCATTCAGATGCACCCCGGGCCCCTCTTGGGACAGCACGGGCTGCCATTTTGGTATTGAAAAACTGGCGTGCGCGAAGCGCGAAAACAGCCTGAAACACGGCTTGCGCGGTCTGCTGTGTTCTGAAACACCGTAGCTTCCAAGCAGCATAGGCAGCTCCAGCCTTCACTGGAGACTCGGAATGGCGGGATCGCAGCACAATGGTGGTATGGCGGAAGCTGCGGCTCTTTTGTGCTCGCTCGGTTCCCAGGTAAATTTCCTGGCGCCCGCCACCTTTACTGCAAAGCCCGCCCCCGCCCTCCACGCGTGCCTCGTCAGGCCTAGCATGTCTAAACGTAGTCGGAGCCATGGCTATGCAAGACGGATCAGGGCAGCAGCGTAGCTCAGAAAACCCAGCAGAAAACTCGTGGGCATCCGACCTGAATTCAAAATACCCCAGTTTGTGCATAGTCAAGTCACGAGACACGGGGGCTTTGCACCGATGGTTGTTCTCACCAAGATACTAGGTCACCAGCCTCATCTTGCGCTGCAGCGGCGTTAGCGAACGTCGCCTGGCTTAGCAGCAGCCTTCACGTTGTTCAACACAGCGATTCATGCGAGTCTGCAGCACGTAACAGCTGACTTTGCCTTGTGACCTGCAGCCTGTACTCTCAGGGACAACCAGAGCGCGACGCTCGCGGGCGGCGTCAGTGCAGGGTAGCGACGAAGAGTTCCAGGTACAGGCGGATGCATTGAATGCAAGGAATGCGGCAGCCAGGGCGGATCGCCTAGGGTAACTAAGGGTGGGGGTGAGAAGGCAGTGTTGCAGTGATGCAACACAAACCTGCCTGATGGGCTGCCTGCAGTCCAGCAACAGCGAGGCTGGTCACTCCCTCAACCCTGCCCAATGCAAGGCACTGCACAAGCGATCCAGCAAGCGTAGCCGGCACACCCAAGAAGGACGATTTGATGGGTTTGAATGCGATTCCGTGGGGCATCGGTGCGTTGCTGCCAGCACAGCTGCCATGACTATCATTGGCATGCATAAGCACCGTAGCAGGTCATGTCATGCACCCTCAATGACTTCAACTGCAGTTGGGCTTGCATGCAGGGAGGCTGGTGGCAGAGGAGGCAGCCGGAATCAGACAGGATACATCGGAGTACGTCAGCGCAAGTGGGGCGTGTATGCAGCTGAGATCCGGGATGGGTCCAAGCGCAGATGGCTGGGCTCCTTCTCCACGGCAGAAGAGGCAGGCCAAGCCTACGATGCCGCTGCCATGCTACAGAAGGGCGACATGGCAAAGACCAACTTCAGGTACAGGGGCGCCGTAACCATCCCTAGAGATGAGGCGGAGCTGGTGGACGTGGTTCGCTTTGACCTACTGCCCCAAGACACTCATGAAGTGAGTGACAGCCCTGGTGAACAAGTGTGACACCCTGGTGGCTTCCATGATCGCTGTCATCCAGGCGGCAGGGTGTGGAGGCGTGAGCCGTGAGACTGCAGACAGGATGGCATTGCAAGGGCCATGGAGTGAGAGGGGTGGCACCGCCAGCATAGCCAGCTTGGCCTCAGGGGCAGCACTGTGGCTAGAGGGAGTGCAGCATCGCCAGCACTACACCACACTGACCGGTGTACACCAAGCACTGCTGCCTATGCTGCTGCCTGGTGCAGGCACTGTTGGCCAGCCGCAGGCAGGCCAACCATCTGCGCTCTGCCCGTGACAAGGCTCCAGATCACACCCCGATTACACTCAGCTGTGATGCTTACTCAGCTGACCTGGCCTGCTTCTCAGCTCCGGGCCAAGCCAACGCAGCCTGCATGGATGCCAGCTTGCACCTGCCGCTGTCAGCCCCTGCCCAGGGCACACTAAGGCGGCGAGGGAGACGCAGCAGCAGTGCAGGCAACCTGGCAGCCCCAGGCCCAAGCCCAGATAGCCCCCTCGCCAGCCAGCACGCCTGCAGTGCAGCCGGCCTCCCTGCAGGGCCCGACACGGACGGCTACACCGCCCTCACGCTCACCATGCCGGGCCTCCTACACGTCCTCCCACCCCTGGCCTTCCCTGCCGGCTTGCTTGGCGGGTGCATGGCTAGCGGGGAGCCTGGTGAAGCCTACTGTACCAGCCACACTGGCCGCAGCAGCAAGAGAGGAGAGCAGCGCCGGAGACGGACTGTTGCCATGCCAGCCCCTGTCCCTCCATGTGTCATGCAGCCACATGCTGGCGTACAGCCCATAGCCCACGCCACCCACCCTCCCAGCCAGCACCTGGCCAGCTGCTCTGGGCTGCAGGGCCCTGGGCTGAGTGTGCTGGACACAGGCTGCGGCCTCGGCTTGCTCCCTGCCCTGCATTTGACAGCCGCGTCAGAGCCAGGTCCAGGCACCAGGCCCTGGCACCTGGACCCTCACTCCTCAGACTCTGAGTATCACACACGCATGGAGGACGGAGCCGGGGCAGGGGCGCGGAGCTCCACTCCCCTGGGCCCTGCTGGTACTGTGTGCTGGGAGCTGGCCGCCCTGCCGGTGCTGCAGCTGCAGCTGCGGGCGCGCTTGGCAGGCCCTCAGGCAGCTTCCAGACAGCTTCGCCAGGCAGACCAGCAGGGCCGGAGCAGTCCTGCGCAACCTTGCAGCAGCAGGCAGCAGGAGGAGGAGGAGCAGGCGAGTAGGCAGCAGGAGCAGCAGCGGCGGGCACAGCGCTCCCTAGTGCTCGACTGTGACCCAGGTTTAGGCGGCAGCAGCAGCTTGCAGGTGGGCCTCACACCACACAGTCACCAGGCTTTCACGGGGCTGCCTCGACACCAGGCGCCACACAGGGCTGCGCGAGGGCCTCAGCAGCGGCCCTGCTCTCGTCAGGCTCTTCACCTCGACCTGCAGCAGTGCAACCAGGTCCAGCACCGCTTCACCTCGCAACCTGACCAGGTGCCAATGCAGCAGTTGCGCATGCCGCAGCAACTCCAACGGCAGCAGGAGGACAGGCAGCAGCAGCAGCAGCAGCAGCAGGAGGGCTTGCGGAACTATAGACACATGCCGGAGCAGAAGGAGGAGATGGACGCACCCCTAGAGGTACGTAGTGAGGGCTGGGGCTGAACAGCCTGCCATGCCTGGCCTGCCTACTAGTGTTGTTTGTTTTCTTTTGCCCAGATGCATGACTTTCAGCTCAAACTACCATGGCCCAGGTTCACCCACAACACGAATAGCTCGACCCTACTAGGACACATGGCTCAGGTCAGAAAGCCATCAACTTTCACACAAACATCAGTACAAATCATGTGAAGCAAAGGACGCTGTCCAGCAAAGCGATCACATCATAGTGCCAGCTAGTGAGGGCATGTCACAGTGAATGCTACATGTCTTGGTAGCATAGAGAGCGAGAGACAGAGACATTGCTGCCTACCATTGCCTGCCCAGCGGTGCCATCATGTTGTGCGGAGGCGCTGATGAATGAGCAATGAAAGCCTCAAGTGCAAATGCCGTTCCTCTCAACAAGCATGCAGCTCATGCCACTATGGCAAGGTGTGCCTATTTTTCACTTTGTTAATGCAGCCATGCGCACAGTTAAAGTTTGTAATGCCCAGCAGCCATGCCAGGCTGCCAGCTTGGCGATCGAAGCCACAACCACCAACAACAAGAACAATAACACAGCACTGCACTCGGATGTGAGGGAGGATTTTCAACAGGGGGCTGGCTTGCCCTCTGCTAGCTGCACCGCTGCCAGTATCTCTGGAGCATTGGAGTGATTGTGTGGTGGTGGTGGTGGTGGTGGTGATGACCCATGGGGTGCCCTTGGCAGCTCCCGTGCCAACCAAAGCCTACTTTGCCTCCGCATATGAGCATGGGCGTGTGACCTGACAGCAACAACTACCACACATGCACATGGGCCAACCCACCATGTGTCTGTCTATGCATGCATGGCCACGCACATGCCAGCCTGGCAGGTTGGCCGCTGCTCTGTGCAGGGCATGTCTGGTGGAGGGCGGGACTGTCACAGGCAGCCACCGGCATACCAGCTGGATGGGCAGGTGGTCAAGCTGCTGCCCCAGTTCTGTGCCGTGCAAAGGTAGCAGGAGCTGCGCAGATGGCGGCCTTGTGCCGTAGTATGGGAGGGCTGGGTCAAGCTGGGTCAAGCTGGGTCAAGCCAGGAGGGTGAGGATGGTGATGCTGCCTGGCACCCCATGGCTTGTGCATTGCGTGTCGCAGCCAGCATCAGCAGGAGCAGGCGTGACACAACTCACAACCTGCCCAGCCCAGTCTGGTCAAGTCCCCAAAATGGCAGGCCCCACCCTTTAGTTGCTCACTGTTGGCTACTGTACGGAAAGCTTGTTGTGATCAAGGTTATGAAATGCAGCCAGGGGTACGAGACCCGGGTGTCAACCATGCGGTGTGTGGGGGCGTGTGAGGGTTGACAAACATAATGGTCCACGGAGAAGATAGCATTCCTTTCATTTCTTAGAGTGTAGACATGAGCTTGAAGCAGAGTTCATCAGCGTAGATCAGGACATGAGGGCAGGAGGGTGATGGTGTAGCACAGGACGGCAGCGCAGTGCAGGATGGAGGTTTGCTTAGCATGCAGGGCAAAGGAGAATACATGCAGGCGGCTCACGTACCGGAAAGGCCACAGTCCGCCAAGCCCACAAGGGAGGTGTGTCGAGGCTGTTTGAAAGGCTTGTCCGTGGGTCACTGACCCCAACACACCTACCCATCAGCAAGATTTTCTACGTCACGATTGGAGATCATGCAATCTAATGACTGAATAAAAGGCATGTGTTTGGCCCAGCAGGTACCAGTTTATTTCATCTCTGCACGCTCTTCCTATGCCATGCCACTGTATTGTTGTAGTCCAGCCACATGCCTCATCAGGGAGTTAGATGGTTAGATTAGATCTAACAAGCCAATCTAATGTTAGAATCGTCTAATCCAGTCTAACGTTAGATGGGTCCTTGTATGAGCCCTTGTATGAAGGATGGGATACTTCTTTTTCGTGTATTTCCTTGTATTTCTTGTATCGATTGCCGTACTACCCACACTGGTGGCACCAATGGCACCGTGCTCAGGATTCGTAGGAAGTGTGCCGCATGCTTGCAAGCAAGCGGGTAGCAGCAGCAACAGCAGCACCCTGCTGTGGCACAGAAGTATGTGCCTCCCTTAAGCTGTCATCAGCTCACAACGAGTGTATGTTCGTTGTGCCAATTCTAGACTGTAGCCGGGGTCAGGCAATAGTGCTATGCCATGTGCATGGGAAGATAACACTCGTGGAAAAGATCGCAAGCCAAGTTGATTGTTATGACATGAAACTTGGTACATAGCACTTTCTCGGGGATGTAAGAATGGTGGTGGAAACCTAATACAGGGAAACAAATGGGCGGAGGGGATACAGACAATACAGTACTATTGACCTAGTCAACAGTATTGTTGACCCAAAAACAGTAGTTTGATAGTTTTTAGCGGTTTTTCTGAGTCTTTGATTCCCATAAGAAGTCAGTAGTTTAAAAACAGTAATGCTTGACGCATCAAAAACTTTGCATTTCATTAATGCGTTGGAATCACAATGACAAATGGGAGCCGTCCACCTGAAAATAAAAGTACCCTTAGCTTAGAATTCGAGGATTTCCGAGCCATTTCTACTAGGTCCCTCTTGCCTAAAATGCCAGGTTATTTTAAGGAATCCTAGCCACCTAGATTTCTATGGGCGTGCCCTACCTTAAGGCCTACCGTACTATCTATTTCGATTCGCGAGGCCCCGAAAATGAAAATTAAATACTCGTTCCCGACCCAAAAATAAAATTGTTTACTTTTTCGCGATGCAAATTTAGCAGCAAAACACAGTTTTGAGGATGTGGGTGTGCTTATAAATATTCTAGACCGCCATCCCTTGCATAACATGTCAATCCGCCATGGTTTAAACACTTCTTGCACAGGTTACCATGTCAAGCTTCCTGGTCACCAACTTGGCGTTCCCAACTAACAGAAAATGACAGGAAACCGACCCTTGGCAGTAGAACGGCTGTAACTCTGCACTCACTTCGCCAAATGTTATGCTAGATGATTCGCATTGTAGCCAACCCAGCCAGCTACCTTTCACCCATCCAGAATAATCAGGAAGGCAGTAGGTCGTGCACAGCAACGCATCAAAGTTAGTGATTCAAATTTGAGCCGCTGCGGGGCATGCAGTCATCGCTGCGACCGCCCGCGTCGCTTAGGCTGCTCTCAATGAGCATGCGCGTCGGCAGCAGCAGTCGGATCGGAAAGCGGTTGCGGGAATGTGGCACTGAGCCCATCTCCCCCCCATACCTTGAGGGCAATGCCATAGCTCGACCATTTGGACTTACAGCATGCTACTTACTAGGTTAAGCTCCTTTTCGACATTGTTACACACGCTCGTACTCAGCTAAGCCAAAAGCTCACTTTGGCCTGTGACCTCCAACTCCCTTAGCCGATCTCAGGGCCAGGGCCATGCAGTCAGTCAACCAACACCACACCATGACCGAATCTGGACTCGTCTCCTCTGAGAGTTACACTCCCCTACATTCCATCCACCTGCGTGCAAAGTTTCATAGCTCAACTGCCACCCCACAGCCCCGTGGCCCTGTTTCTGCTTGAAGAACATGATGTCACTTTGAAGATGTCAAACTGATAGAGGCCTGGGTTGTTTAACGTGCGATTTGTTCTAGTAAATGCGCCAAGGGGTCAAGAACAAACATTTCGTAGCCATTTTCCTGTGGGTGCAGCGGGTGCAACATAGTGGAGGACACAGTGGAGGAGGGGGGGTGTAACCCGGTGATACCTTAGTGTGCGCCGACCCCTATGGTGTATTCGGCGGAAGCGAGTACGATTATATGTTTCATTCACCCCGTCTAGGTGCCCTGCACGCCCGGCAGGCATCGCGATGGGTGTTTGCCGGACATTCCATGTGTGCACAACCCGCTCACTGCGCCAGATAGATGGCGCCATAGGGATGTGGCTCACCGTCCCAAGGATACCCGTCTCGCCGCTGTAATTTGTTCGCGGGCACATGTGGCAGTATGCGAGCAAAGACTCCAATGGCTTGCGCTGATAGTCAAATGACACGCATTGATTTGCAGCTACCAATGTGACAAACGCTATCGAAAACGATGAAGTATCGAGAGAGTACTTGCATGACCCATGTTGGGAACACCTCACACCAAGTCGAAGCCATTATGCAAGGGGTAGTGTCACCGTGCACCAAGTCACCACTAGATTCTGGACTCTACACTAGATTGGGCACTGAACCTCCCCCCATGAAGTCATGGTGCTCCTGTGGCTGCTTGCAGTGCCGCTAGTGTTGCACACCAACCGTGCCTGCTTGCGTGTGGGAGTGGGCGTGGCTTGTCCTGTTGGGGCTGGCTTGGGCTTGTTCTTGGAGCCCAGTGGCCTGCCACGTTTGCGAATGGGTGGGCCATCTGCCGTTGCTGCAACTGGCTTGACTGAAGGCTTGGCTGCTGGCATGGCTCTTGTAACGGCAGACCACTGCTGAGCTGCCACCATCAGCTCAACGGCTGTCATGGACTGAACATCAATCCCAAAAAGGGGCAGTCCTCCATGGAAGAGCCCTTCGATGGAGCATTTCGTCATGTTGGTCAACCTGGCGTAGCAAATTCTCGGCTGCGTCATCGGCACTGATGCCACGGACCACGAAGCGGTCCATCGCAGCATCATTTACGTAGGTCAAATAATTGTTTGACCACTTCGCGATTTTGTAAAAAATTACATTGTTTACTCGTTCGCGACTTCGCGAGGCTAAAAAAACAATTCGCGGACGCGAATCGAAAGAGAGAGTACGGTAAGTGCGATCTTTTCCACGGGTGTCCAACCTATGCCTAACACCATGTCCAACTCCTCGCTTTTTTTTACCCCCCCTGTAAAGTATACTTGTAAACACCCTTTGATGTAAAGGAACACACCTGTTCGACAGGGGACATGTTTCGGCGTAGAAGTAGGACACGCAAAAAAACACCAGGTGTCCTTGTACCGCTGAGCACTTAGGATTGTCAAGGTTCCCCTTATCCCAGGAGCCATCGTTGTTGTGGGTATGCTTGCAGCAAAGCAGTAAGTGGGCAGTCGTGCAGGCAGTGCTTCGGCACCAGTGGCACCAATGGCACCTTGCTCAGGATTTGAAGAAAGTGTGCCGCATGCATTCAAGAAAGCGCGTAACGTATTCAGTGGTTGACTGTGCATTACGCGCGTCCACATCAAACCACACGCTCCTTAACTCCACATCTCTTGCCGTCAGCACGTGCAAACATTGCTTTTTCCGGGCAAATGCAGAGTGTGCTGCTACCCCCACCAGTGACCGGGATAGCACGCGGACGCTGCCTCGCCAGTGCACCAACTCGTCCAACAGTTTTGTTAGGGTACCAGTGTGCCGTGGTTGATTCTCGTTCTGAGCTAGGCAGCGCATCATCGGATGTAGAGCGCAAGTTCGCACGCATCGCTTCGCAGCTTGTTGCACTCGCTGGGCAAACTGCGGACGACAATGGTGAGCTGTGCTGAAACCCATGTGCGCATTTTATTGCCGTGCGCCGCCACAGAAATTGACTATGTTTGCAGAGGCAATTGATGACGGACTACTCCCTTTTGGAGTCTCTCCAGAGGAAGCAGCAGCAGTGCAAACAGAGCAGCAAAGCAGCAAGTCAACAGCAGAAAAGAAGCCGGCGGTTGCACTGGGATTTGCCTCTGTACAACGAGGAAACACATCCCATATTCCAAATGAATGCTTGCCCAAGGTCAGCTGTCACTGCCTCAATGCCTGTACCAGTCAGCATCATGGACTAGCTTGTTCAGGGCTACCCTTGAAGTTCATGTAGGCCACATGTGCCGACAGATCTACGCAATTTGTAGTAGGCAGCTTTCTCACCGGCAGTGCCCCGTGCTCTCTGTGGGCTTGCAGATCGCTATAGTGGGGAGACCCAATGTAGGAAAGAGTGCTCTGTTCAACCGGTTGGCAGGTGCCAGTGTGGCCGTGGTGTTTGATGAGCCCGGCGTCACACGTGACCGGCTATATACACGAGCCATGTGGGGCAACACTGAGTTCGTTGTCATAGACACAGGTAAGCTGTGTCAAGCTGGATGAGGTAGGAACACAGCACAGCTGGCATGATGCTTAGCAGGGGTGGATGGGGCTGGGTCCGTTGCACGGCCAGTGTGCCTGCCATGCCATGCCAGGTGGCAATTGTCTGCTGGACTGCAAGGTCTGTCCAACCTGGATGCCAAGTCAGGCATCTCTCCAGCCTCCACGAATTACCCCTAGGCCTACCTGCATAAAGCAAGCCTGGCCATTGGCTGCTCATCCACAGGACATCTGGTTGCTTTTGTGCTGGTGGCAAGCAAACCTGCTGAATGGGACTGTATGTTCGGCGTAATGATGATGATCATGATGATGGTGATAGCTTACCCCTGCTGATCCTCAGGTGGTCTCACGAGTGACGCCTCACACCTGCCTGTGGACGTGCGCAACTCAGTGCAGCGCTCTGTAAACGCGCAGGGGCTACCTGCTGCTATCGAGCGCCAGGCTGCTGCTGGTGGGTTGTCACCTGCCTCCTGGGACCACCTCAGCCAAGATTGCAGCAATCACAGCTGCACAACATGTTAGGGTTAGATCCGCCAACAATCCTGCTGTGGCAAGCCATCTGCCAGCTCTTGCTCATTGCCCATGCAATGACTACACAGCTTGGAAACAAGGCGCCTGGTCGTGCAGACAGGTCTGCGGCGCACCCAGCACATGCAGGCCCTGTGTCACCAGGGCAATGCCTGGACAGGGCAGGTCAGACCAGGTTCATGCCCAGTTAGGTACATGTGTGAACCACATGGTTGCCTACATGGTGCAGGCTTGCTATGTCTCAGCTGACACTGGGGAGGAGTTCATCAGGCATAGCAGGATCACGGGGTGGAGGCAAAGCCTGCCCACAAGCAACCTGTTTGCCACCACCTGTAAAGTAAATCACAAGTTTGCGATTGGGCTGCAGTGCTGGACAGCCAGCATCATGTTGACATGGGATCCTGACAAGCCAGTCAGCGCTGCTACAATGCTGGAAGACTTGATTAGACAGTTGTCAGATTTGCTGGATGTAGCATGCCATGCCTCATGATCATATCCTGCTTGCCCTGCCTGCCCAGACTGCCCTGCCTGCCCTGACGTGGGAGACAGCAGCTGATGGTCACCAGCCCATTGTTGAACTGTGCTGGTGCACAGGCGTGGCAGAGGCCGACTGCGTGGTGCTGTTGGTTGATGGGAAAGCAGGGCTGCAGACAGGTGACAGGGATGTGTTGGATTGGCTACGCAGCAACCATCCAGGCAAACCCTTGCGCCTGGCTGTGAACAAGTGTGACAACGTGGCAAAGGCAGACATGATGCTAGCAGACTTTTGGGAGCTGGGCATGGAGCCCTTTCCCTTAAGCGCCATTACTGGAACGGGTACTGCAGAGCTTCTGGAGTCGATCATGCAGGCGAGGTTCACATGCAAGCCTGTGTCTGACATGCAAGTCGACTTGCATGAGCACAAGAGTTGCTGCCAGCTGAATGTATCCACAGCACTGGCTGGCTATGGTCACTGCACACCCAAAACCAACGAGGTACGACCAAGCAGTGTTGGGTAGATTGCAACCCTTGCCCATAAGTGATGTGCACCACTCCATGCACAGGTGTTGCCTCCACCGAATGCTGCACAAGGGCTGCCTGAAGAGACTCCGCTTTCAGTGGCGATCGTCGGGCGGCCTAATGTAGGTGAGTGAGCGCTAATGGACCTCACAAAACTTAAACCACTTGGCGTAAGCTTGCATGTAACTTGGATCCATGCGCACTCGGCCATAACCCCTTCGCCGTGCTTGGTTGCTAGTTCCAGCTAATGTTGCTACCCTGCCGGCTTCACGCTAATCCGTCTTCAGTTTGGCAAAGCAGACGCAACGCCGTAGTTACATTTGACGGGCGGCACTTGTTTGAGCGGAAGGGGCTCGTTAGATTAGCAGGCGGGAGACTTAGGCCGCAGCGGAGCGGAAGCAGCTTGCGATCCGCTGAAGCTCATGACGCAGCACCCTCAAGCAGCAGCCCTCCCGGCGATGTGCTAATTGAGTTCAGGGATGTCTACAAGTCCTTCGGCGACAAAGCCATTCTGCGGGGTGCAAGTTTCACAATTCGTCGCGGGGAAGCCGTCGGCATCATTGGTGCCTCAGGCACTGGGAAATCCACCACGCTGCGCATCGCTGCTGGCTTGCTAGCCCCAGACAGAGGCGAGGTGCTGGTCATGGGCAAATCTCGAGTAGGACTGTTGGCAGACCAGCAGGAAGAGGAGAAGCTCAGCGTGGGCATGGTATTTCAGAACGCAGCACTCTTCGACTCCCTCACTGTGGGGGAAAATGTTGGGTTCTTGCTCTATGAGCACAGCAACCTGCCCGACAACACCATCCAGGCCATGGTGGCTGACAGCTTAGCCAAGGTGGGGCTGCGGGGTGTGGAGAACCTGTACCCAGCGGAGCTGTCAGGGGGCATGAAGAAGCGGGTGGCTTTGGCCCGGGCCGTGGTGCCAGACCAGCGGGATGGCACGGAGCAAGTCATCATGTACGATGAGCCCACTGCAGGCCTCGACCCTGTGGCCTCCACAGTGGTGGAAGATCTGATGCGCAGCCTGCACAACAGCAGCGGGGGTGGTAGCGGAACCAGCAGTAGCAGCGGCGGTGGCGGCAGGCAAGGGCAGGCCAACCGCGGCATTTCAAGCTATGTGGTGGTCACCCACCAGCACTCCACCATTCGCAGGGCTGTGGACAGGATCATCTTCCTGCACCAGGGCAGGGTGGTGTGGCAGGGCTCCGTGGCTGAGTTTGACACAACCTCTGAGCCCATTGTCAGGCAGTTTGCAGAAGGCACCCTGAATGGACCTATTGCCTATGTGTAGGTTTAACAAAGGCACCACGCATGCCGTCATGTATGCATTGCAGCACCAGGCAGATCAGCATTTGCAGCACTGACGCCACTGACGCAGCTGACTGCCCAATGACAGTGCTGTGATTGTTAGGCAGGGCCGCTTGGCCATGGTTGTGGCTCCTTTTGTTTGGTGGTAGCTGCTTGGTGGCATGTGCTGGTTTCCTTCCACAGGGGCATCGAACTGAATGTATGTTTGGCCTGTCTCGCCAGATTGATGAAACCACATGTGTGTGTATGTGTGAGGGCCCTGGCCTGTATATTGTGATCAACTCATGGGTTTAGTAGCCAGCCAAAGCCCAGCATGGGCATTGTAGTGATGTCATTGAAGGTGGGGTGAAGCCCCTGCCAGCTGATTGCAAATGACTCGCAGACCCTTACGTAAACCGTCTCGCATGCATGTGCTCCACCTGCTTTCTGAAGAGCTGGCCTAGAAAACTGCACCACTGACACTACGTAAACTCCTTCCGTATACTCCTAGACAGGCCTTGAGAACAAAAAGCTGTTGTGCATGAGCATCGGTCACATGTTACATGCAAGAAGCAGCAACAACACCAGCACCATCGTCATCACATGGCATTCGCCTGTTAACAATGCTGCAATACTCACTTCCAACACTCATGGACTCATTATCTTGTCATGCTAGTGTGATGTGGGCACGCCATGCTGCACGGCTCTATGGACTGCCGCATGAAACCCATGGCGAGCAAGGTGAGGGTCCCTGCTGCAGGGAAGAGCAGCCTGCTGAACGCCATGTGTGGAGAGGAGCGTGTGATTGTGTGCGACATGAGTGGCACCACAAGAGACGCGGTGGACACCGACTTCACCCTACCCAGTGGCCAGAAGCTGAAGCTAATTGACACGGCCGGCATCCGCAAGCGAACCAGGGTGCGCCATCACTGCCATCACACTGCCAGCCAGCCTGCAGCGCGGCTGGTAGCACAGCTGTGTGGCGGGGCTTAGGCACGGGAGGCCCTCTGGTGCCACCTGAAGCCACCTGCTAGTGCTGTCCTGGACGGCCTAGCCACGCAGCTCGTTGGCTGCTCCCCGACGCACCTGCGCCTCCTGCTGCTCTGGAGCGCTCTGGCCTGCACACCTGACCCATCCCCATGTCGGTGCACAGAGTCCTGCTCAGAACCATGATTGTCACCCTTTCCATGAAACGTGTGAAAGCCGTCTTTGGTGTGCCTTGTGCGTGATCTTGGCGCAGCCTATGTGCCTGGTGTGACCCTCAGGCCTGGTAGGGCCTCCATGCCTGGTGCGCACTGTGGACTGCCATGGTCTTAAGCACTGCCAGTGTTGCATCGAGCCGCAGGTCGCCAGCAGCAAGGATGGGCCGGAGCAGCTGTCCGTGGACCGTGCCCTGCGCAGCATCCGCAAGGCAGAGGTGGTGGTGGCCCTCATAGACGCCTCTGAAGGCATCACCCAGCAGGTGGGGCCACAGTCCCCGGCCACGTGGCTGCCCACCCTAGCGCACTGGTTGACAGCAAGAGCATGTGAGGTCAGCTTATGATAGCAGGGCAAGGCAGTACTTCCTGGTGATGAGGTATGCCAACTGTCAATGCCAGCAACAGTTGGCTGTGACTGCTCTGCACTTGCGGGTAGATGGCCTGCGTGCTGGTTGACCTGGCAAAGGCAGTTCAGGCAACTGCCACCGTTGCACCTACTGTCGCTGCTGAGCACCAAACTGCAACACCGCTGCCGCGCCCACCCGCACGTCAATTCATGCAACCGGCTGTACCAGCAGTGGTGGTGACCCCACTCCCAGTCCCACTTCTTCCCAGGATTTTCGTCTGACTGAGATGGCAGCCCAAGAGGGGCGGGCGGTGGTGGTGGTGGTGAACAAGTGGGACAAAGTGGACACGCGGCTGTGGACGGAGGAGAAGTACGTGGCGGATGTGCGGGCCCAGCTGCGCCATGTCAGCTGGGCAACAGTGGTGTGCACCACTGCTAGCTCAGGTCAGTAGCAGCACCCAAGCTCAGCTCAGGCATGCCATGCAACAGCCTGAAGGGCACTGGACCTGCCATGCAACAGCCCTGAAAGAAATGCTGGCCGAAGGGAGTGATGGGCCAGGCAGCAAATCAGTCTCCCTGGCCTGGCTGCTCAATAACCCTTCCTTCCCCTTACCCCCTAGCAGCCCCTGCTGCACTGCCGTCTCCTTCCCTCTCGGGCCCTTGACTGCCCCTGCCATGACAATCACTGTCAGCAGCTTCCTCAATTGGCTGGGCTGCTGGCACTGGGTTGAGGCAGAGCAGGGAAGGGGTCACAGGTTCCCAGGGAGGCCTGCCCTCATCATCCCGTGCCAGGGGTCTTATGGTCGCGCATCACAAGGCAGGGTGGAGAGGGGCTGGGCGAGTTGACCACGCCAGCATCTTGAGCTCAATGTTCACATGCTGCGGGTAGTCCTTCCTGGTGAGCCGGCTCTGCCTTTGCACTTTTTTGTCCTGAACATGGCAGCAGGTCCCAGCTCTTCTACAGCATGCAGCTTGTAGCTTGGGGGTGGAGGGGTGGCAGCAGGCAGGTAGGTGGGTGGGCAGGTGACAGGTGGGTGGCAGTGCCCTGACCAAACATGTCACATGGCCTGGAGATCAGGGCGCATGTCATGGGGTGGATGCCGCCCTCGCCATGTGCCCATGTGCAGGCAAGGCAATGCCAGAGGTGGTGCAGGCCATCCTGGATGCTGGCACTCAGCATCGCCGGCGTGTTAGCACCGCCACCCTGAACATGGTGTTGAATGAGGCTACGGCCTGGAAGGCGCCCCCCACACAGCGCAAGTCCTCCCGCAAGGGCAAGATCTACTACGCAACCCAGGTGTGGCAGGCACTGAGGGCTGGCTCTGCCTGATTGCCAGGGTCCGCAGCAGCAGGCAGTCCATGCGGGTGGACACTCGGCAGCCACCCCTTGAAGAGCTTGACACTGTGCTGACCCAGCCACAGCCACATGCTGCTGGACGGCTCAGCAGTTTTACTCAGGCTGCGCCTTTCCTTGCCTGCCTAGACTGGCCCAGGAGGGTGCTGGGGACGCTGATGTGAACGCGGTGCCACTCTGCCCTGCAAGCCGCCCCTTATCCAGCCATCACTGCATGATGCAATAACAGCATGGCTACCCTGCATCAGCTGGAGAGCTGCACATGTACACCCTCGCCTTCCACATGTTTGTTATGGATCTGCCTACTACGGTGTTGTACCATCATCCATCGGTGCTACTAGCGTTGGGGCTGCCAGGCTCGAACGATGCTGCTTGAGGGTTACGGGTTGATCTGTGCTTGAGCTTAGATGACTTCGCCTCTCTGTTATGTCTGCTGCTGACTACATTGCTGCTGCTGCCCTGTGCCTATGGGCCTGCTGCTCCACTCGCGCTACAGCCAGCTATCCCTGTGACTTCCATCCCATCTGTGTCAGGATTCAGGGTTCCGGGTTGGAGTAGGCTTGCTGAAGGCTGCTACTGGCTCCGCCGTGGTTTGCTACAGGGCACAGGGCTGTTGTGCACATGCACGCAGGCTGCAATCCAGCCTCCAACCTTCGTGTTCTTTGTCAATGATGCCACTCTGTTCGGTGATGACTACAAGCGCTACATGGAGAGGGCGCTACGTGACAATGTGGGACTACAAGGCACCTCGCTGCGCATCATGTGGCGTAGCAAGCCTGAGAAGGCACGGGGCCGCTTGGCATCAAGCAAGGCAGAGGCGGCAAGCAAGGCAGAGGCGGCAAGCAAGGCAGACGCACAAGCAGAGGCAGCGCCGGAGACATAATGCAGGGCCCAGTGGGGTACAGAGGCTAGGGTGACAAGGATGCCACACTGCTTGCCATGACATACCTATATGCATGTTACAAGTGGGGCGGGTAGTTCTGGGGCACAAGGATAGAATGGACATTTACACATGTTAACTCAAGGGCATGCGCAAGATGTACTGAGCAGTGCATGCACTATGTACAGCCATTGAAATCTATGCCAGCGCTCACTCCAATGCAGCACTTGGGGCAGGTGTCTGTTACATGCTCATCATGTGCCGGTATCTGTCTGTGCTGGCTATCATGGCCACCTGCCCTGTGCTCGTGTAGCAAGCATACATGTCATGAAAATGTGACTGTGTTGTCATCCACAGCCTCATCAAGTCAGGCTGCACGAAGGTATACGAGTAATTGCTCAAAGCCACAAAGCCTAGCTGGACACTTGCCAACCCCTCACTAGGCTCGGGGAGGGGGCGAAGGCATACTGAGCTGCATAGTCAGCTTGCTCCCTTAAGGCTCCTCACTTCTTGGTGCTGCAGTCTGGGTTTAGAGGCGGTAGCCACTTGACAGGATGTCTCTTCAACCAGGGCCAGCTGGGGATGGCCAAGATCGCGGACAGCCCAAGACCTGCTGCGTTGATTAGTACCATTAGCTGAAACTCTTGACGCAGGTAGCCGATAATGAATCCCGCTGCTGCGCATACGAGGATGGTGTAGACCAGTTGCTGTTCAGCGTGCCGCTGCCCAACAAAATCCATAATCCCACCGATGCCCGACGAGTGCAGCAAGGGCGCACAGGTAGCATTCGCAGTAACACCGTAATCTGACTGTCACACATCGCAGCGAGTGAGCAGCACATAACCGGCGTGAACATAAGGGCGCCAGCTGCTCAGCCGTAAGCAGGTAACGCGCTGCTCATGTGGCCGCGCGAGGCGGTTCGTCCGCCTGCTTAGAAAATCGAATTGAACGCACGCGAGTACCCGGTGCTCTAACCGCGTCATGCTCTGTGTACACGGCTGCAATGGCCCTGCAGATGACATTGGGTCTGTAAGTTCATGTTGGTATTGGGAGTGCCAGGGGCTTTCAGTCAGCATGTGGCCATAGGGCGGCCGCAACATGGCAACATGGTGCCTAATTTCCAGCCGTTGTCGACATGTGGAATGCTGGTGTGGTGCTCTTCATACTGCTGGGTAAGACCCAAGCCTGCTGACCCAGCTGCTCTGCCTAACCCAGCCAGCCGACATGCACCAGCCACCACAGCTTGTCCCAACCCCCCCAGATGGCTGCTCCTGCTGCTCTGGCCATAGGCCCTGACCTGGCTGTGGCCCTTGATTTCAAGATCGCGCTAGGTCACCCCTCCCATTGAACCACCACGTAAGGGACATTTGACTTTGCGGCGTGCCTGGTGAGAGTTGAGTTGTCATTTTAACGCGAAACGCCTTATCTTTGCGTCGCGCTTGCGCCTGCGCGCCAGAGCTGCTGGCACCCACGGTGACCGGCAGTCTGCCAGGCACGCGAACGGTTCCGCTCTGCGCAATAGGCTTTTGTAATGCTGCTTCACAACACCCACAACGCGGGGTGCAGAGTTCTCCCCTGCGGTACACTGCGGTACACTTTACGCATGGAGCCCAATTTTCTCAACGTCATCTTACACAGCCAGCTCAATCCCACTCTGCCTGCCCATTGAGATGCTCCAGTACCATGTACCGTAGGTCAGCACGCAAGGTGTTGGCTGGCACATGTAACCCCACTGCCTTGCCATACTCGTTTAACATTTTCATGCTCAGCTTCTTGCCCAAGGTGCACAGCTGCTTCACGCTGTCTGGTGCAAATGAGCACAGAAGGGTGAGGCACTCATCGTCCCAGTGCTTGTCATCCCTCTTCTGATCGAACATGGGCATGGCCACAAAGGGCTTTGTGATGGTGGGCCTCATGCACACACCCCTTGGTGCGGGGGTCATGCATTGGGCACATGCACATGCAGTCTCTGACCACTCAACGTGGATCCCTGCAGCAGGGAAGAAGCAGCTATGCATGCTCATAGAGCCGGGGATGGATGATGCAAAGGCATGTGCATCCCACTCTAGAGCACTGCAAAGCTCTACCTCCCGTGTGCTCAGCTCTAAGCACCACCGATGACCCACACTTGCTCGTGCACGGTGAGCCTTGCTGGGGTCAGCAGCAGCAGCTGGCTTGTGATATGCATTGCAATGCTGCACAAACCCCAATGCATTGCACTTCCCAACACGATCAGCCAGGATCTCACCCCTCAGCCACTGCTTCACCACCCCTCCCTCTGAATCATGTCTGCCCTTGAAGTGAGCTGTAGCCCCATAGCTCCACCACACCGGCATGCTGAACCTCTGTGCCATGCCCCAATGCTGTCGCATGGCTGGGGCGCCCTTGAACTGCCCTGCACACCCATCTGACCACATGTACAACTGCCTCATGTCCATGTCATGCTCAGCCAGCAAGTAACACACCGCCTGGTTTACTGCTGCTTGGGTAATGGCTGCCGACTGCTCCTTTCCATCTGTCATCACATACACAGTGTGCTCCTTGTAGGCCCCCTCTTTGTTCTTGAAGTATGCACACGCAACGAGAATGCCTATCTGTTGCGCATGCCAATGCTCTGACATGATCTCAACGCTGCGCTCAACAGTCAGCTTCTCTGACCAATCACATGAAATCACAACCTTCCCATCCTGGCCTGCCTTGACGGCCTCACGGTGCTCACGGAAAACCTGCAGCTGATGATGTGCCAACCGGTGGTGCCTGTTGTACTCTGGCATCTGCTTGTTCAGCATGCCAACAACATCACTCAAGCTCACCCTCATGCATAGCAGCTCAACTTTAGCCTTGCCTGCTGCTGGTGCCGGCCGGCTGCCTACAGCTGATGATGGCTTTCCATACTGACGCACTGTGAGCATGACGTTGCCATCTGCATCAGGCTGCAGATGCAGCTTGCGCGACTTGCAATGGGGGCATGTGCGCAAAGAGCATGCAAGGCCAGGCTGCTGGCCAAGCTCACAAGGACACTGGAACAACTGCCGCATAGCTGTGGCGCTCAGGGGCTGGGTTTTGCTGGGAGGTAGTGGGATTAGGATGGGGGAGTGGAGGGGGAGGGGAGGTGGTGAATGCAGCGGGACAGGCGGAAGGCCAGGAGTGTAGAGGGGAGTGTAGAGGGGTGGGGGAAGGGGGGAAGGGGGAAAGGGGGGAAGGGGGGAAGGGTGGAAGGGCGGGGCGGCCTGCCAAGGCTGACGCTCTTGCTCTGCTTGCCACCTATGTTCCTGCTGCTCAAAGTCACCAAGTGGATCTATGTAGGGAGAGGCAGCAGCGGTGAGGGAGTCGTCCTCCTCTTCAGCAACAGGGGGGGCATCACCCCCTTGGTGGGGGGGCGGCTGAGGGGCAGCGCCTACTGCAGCCAAGGGGGCAGCTAGGGGGGCAGCAATGGCTGCAGCGGGGGGCAGCTGCAGGCTCTTTTTGTGGTGGGCTAGTGCTGTGAGCAAGTTGTCCAGGTTGCAACAAGTCTTGCACACACACACTTGCCGCTGTGATGCCGTCAGGCGTGCCACCCATGGCGGCCTCAGCCTGACAAACGTGCTGAGGCTGACACGCATGCTGGGTGGCTGCTGCAGCTGTCCTCCTTGCTGATGCTGATTCTGCCGCCATAGCTCCTCCAAGTGCTGCTGCTCCTCATCAAACTCACGCCACATCACCAGCAGTGAGCTCTCGAAGAAACGCCTGGTCTCCTTTACAAGTGTGCATGTGTCGTCCCTATGGGGCACGCACCACACACGCAAGCACACATGCAGCAAGCCTTGTGCCAGACAACTTGGTACATGGCACACCAGGGGCACACTAGTGGCTGCAGCACATGCATGCATTCGAAGCCAACAATGCACATGTAGTTTGGCGCTATGGCACTCACCCAGTAGTTAAGCACACCCAATATGACCGCTGATCCTTGCACGAGGGCGAGGGCTTGCTGCGCTCATGGTAGTGGTGGCGAATGAAGTCGAACACTGCTTGGCTGATGCCCTGGTGGCCCCTGTTGTCAGGGCTTCTGACAGCGGCGAAGTGCCGGAGACTGTCTACCCGGTCCTGAATGCATGCACGCTGCTCTAGATTCTGTCGCGCTGCCTCTGACACCCAGTGGCGGTCCAGGCCAGTTTGTTGAGCAAATGCACTGACAAGCTGCTGCTCTAGCAATTCTGGAGGCACCAAGCGTGCCAGAACTCTCCTTGCTGTCACGTCATCTGTGTGCTGGCCCCCCTTCTTGCCACACGTGCCGGAGTCCATGAGCAGCTGCACTCTATCGAGCAGTAAGCATGCCACCCTCTGTTTTGTGGTGGGACACTGCTGCATGGCTTGTTGCACAGCCACCGGCAGCTGGGGGCTGGTGAGCACTCTGTCCAACAGCTGAGCCTGCTGGTCTGCTGAGCCACATCGCTCAAACACCTCCATCACCTCCTGACCCATGCGCTCAGTGTGCTTGTCACGGGGGCCTGCTGCTGATCCACGCTTCCTCCGCTTACACGGCTCCTGCTGCTGTGGCTGCTGGTTCTCTGCATGCGTGGCGGGATCATGGGTGGGAGCAGCCGGCCCTGACCTGCTCCTGCCCCTCTCCCTGCTCCTGCCCCTTCCCCTGCTCCTGCCCCTCTCCCTGCCCCTGCCCCTGTCGGTGTGTGGTGCACTGTGTTGCGCAGTGGCAGCACGGGTGGCAGCTGCGGGAGTGGGGGCTGGCGGGGGCGGGCTGGGGCTGGAGCGGGGGGAGGCTGGAGCGGGGGTAGGCTGGAGCGGGGGGAGGCTGGAGGCTGGAGCGGGGGGAGGCTGGAGGCTGGAGCGGGGGGAGGCTGGAGCGGGGGGAGGTTGGAGCGGGGGGAGGCTGGAGGCTGGAGCGGGGGGAGTGGGGGCTGGCGGGGGTGGGCTGGGGCTGGAGCGGGGGGAGGGGAATGGGGAGGGGGAGGGGGAGTGAGGGGGGCAGCAACATGCTGCAGCTTTGGCAGCCCCCCTCTCTCTGAGGAACTGTATGGTGCTGGGTGATAAGCGTGCCTCCACCTCGCACAGCAACCTGCTCCGTTCAGCAGGGCTAATGGCCTGCAGACAGGCCAAGTTTTGGTCGTGCCAAGGGCAGGGGTTGGGGCTAGGGCTGCAGCTGGGGCAGGGGCAGGTGCAGGGGTTGGGTCTGGGGCTGAGGCAGCCGGGGGGGCTGGGGTGGGGGCTGGTGCGGGGGCTGTGATGAGGGCTGAGGTGGTGGCGAGGGCTGGGATGAGGGGAGAGGTGGGGGCCGGGTGGGCTGGGGCTTGGGCTGGGGCTGGGGCTGGGGCTGGGGCTGGGGCTGGGGCTGCTGGGCTGGAATAGTGGTTGCATGGAGGCTGATGGCATGCTGTCAGCCGGCGTATTGACCCCCTGCTGCAAGGGTGCGGGGGTGCTGGGACCCTGCTCCTCAGGTAATGGTGCCAACGGGGATGACGAGAAGGGCCTGCAACACATCAGGGCAGGGCAGGTAGCATGTAGGTAGCGGTACCTTCAGCTGTACCTTCAGCTTCACAAGTGCCTCATCCATTGTCCCCACTCCCAGCCCCACCCCACGCCCCTGCCCTTTGCCCCGCTGCTCCCTCCCTTGTTACCTGGGTTGCATGATGTGTTGCAGCGCAAACTCCAGTCGGCCAAGCTGTACCTCAGCATCTTGCAGTGTTGACAACTGTAGCGTCACCTTGCTATCAGCCTGTGACCGCAGAAGGCGCAACAGTGCGGGTACTTGCCGTATCTGCTGGAGAACTGCAGCAGCAATTGACCTGCAGCCAAAGGACCAAAGGAGCAAAGAAGGGCAAGGCAGTTCAGCGAAGGTCAGGCTATGGCCATAGCCAGGGCAAGGCTGGTGCAAGGCAGGGCTGGTGCAGGTCAGGGCTGAGGAGTGAAAGGCGCACCTTGCGGTGGCCCAGTCCTGCTGTTGCTTGGGCATGCTTGGGGGCATGGTCTGCTCGTCCTGCTCCTCAGTGGTGTGTCTGCATGACACCACACACGGGAGTGTGACGAGTGGTGTTGCCACCAGGGTGCTAGGTGGAATGGGCTCAAACAGGCTGCAACCTGAGTGTGCAACTGATGCTGTGCAGCTGGCTTGCCATGTCAGCCCATCATCCAGCTGGGGCACTCACATGATGGGTTGTTGCTCCTTGGCAGGTGACGTCACAGGGTTGGTCGCAGGCCTGGTGAGGATGGAGAGCCCCGGTAGGTGCAGCGGTGCTGACAGGGCCGGGTGGTGCTGGCTGGACCCCTGCAGCTGGGACTGTGATGGGTGAGAGGGTGGTTGGTCTGGGAGATGGTGGGGGCAGGGCGCATGGGCTGGCCCAGGCTGTGCAGGTGCTTGCGTGGGTGTGGAGCTTAGACGGGGCATGGGCTGGAGCTGGCTGGCTGGCTCCTGCCCCCGTAGCTGCTGGCACACAGCATGCGCAGCTGCAGCAGCCTCAGCGCAAGTTCTATGGGCCAACGGAACCTGTGACGGCTTCAGGTTTCTGCAAGCTGTGATGACATCAACCATCTGGGCTGTGACCTGGCCGATGGCTGTGTGACTGCATCCGGATCTGTAGAAAGCTGCCTCCCCCTCCACATGGATCTCCACCCAGCCAGCATGGCCAGTTGGTGTACACGTCACACACACAGCACAGCGGGCAGCATGCCCTCCCTTCCTCTTGTAGGGGTGATACTTGGATGCAGGCATCCTGCAAGCACGTACACACGTAGGTAAAAAGCCTATTGGCAATACACAACAATAGTTGAGAACTTGGCAGGGGGTCCACAGCTAAGTTCCCTAGCCAGTGACGCAGGGCTGGAGAGTTCGATTGAGTTCGATGGTCGTCATACGGGCATCAGCAGGTTGGGCAGCATGGAGGAGTGTTTGCTTACCTTTTGGAGCCTAATCAACAAGGGGTTGATGCAGCTGCCACTGCTGTGCTCCTACTGTGCTCTCCTCCAAGTTTCAGAGCCCCTGGACCAGCGCATGTTGGTCACGATGTTGGATGTTGGACATGGCTCCTCGCACATCGCGCACTATCCATCGCGTTAATCAGGGACTCACTGTTACTGGGTCAACGTACATCAGGTCCGCAGGCTCGGTAGGGCCGTATACCCGGCAACATGCCCGACCAGCTCGGCGCGTGCCTCAGCGCGGCCGCATTCCGACGCTTCAATCCGCGTGTAAACCCGTGCAGAGATGAGTCCGGAAAAGCCGTTGTCCCTTATCGTTAGGGGGGTTGGTGGTTCAATGGGAGGGGTGACCGCTATTTGTGCTAACTTTTCTCGCATGCAGCCATGTGTGGTAAGTAAATACGCTGCTGCTGCCCTGCTTTTGCCTCACAGCGCGATGTCCCTAGCAGGGAAGAAGGTGGTCATCATCGGCGGGACTGGTCGCGTCGGATCCTCCACGGCCTCCTGTATTCTCCGCTCTTTCCCCGATGTCAACGTGACGATAGCAGGGCGTTCAAAATCATCATACGACGATGCAATCAGCCGCAGACCTGATTTGGCTAAGTGCAGATTTCAACAGGTCGATATTGCCTCGCCGTCATCCGTGAAGGTGGGGTCTCACTGCAGCAGCGTCGGTGAGCTGTTCTCTGACACGAAAAGCAACAAGACCGTTGCTGACTTCAGCACTTTACGTGTTACAAGACCTCACCAATTTGTAAATCCCACCTGTGTTGCCCTGAAGGCCGCCATGTCTGGCATAGACCTCATCATCCATGCTGCTGGGCCATTTCAGCAGACAAAGAACCACATTGTTCTGGAGCAGGCCATAGACGCCAAAGTGGCATATGTCGATGTCTGCGATGACCTCCATTACTCTGAGGAGTGAGTCATGCCTTCGTTAGCAAAAGCTGCTAATGAACCGACACTAAAAAGCTTACTAGCCAACGTCCTAGCTGGTCCCGGCCCTGAAACTAGCTCAAGCCATCCTTAACGTGACTGCCATGCGTGCCTGCTTAGCCGCCCGCCTGCCTTCCATACCTGCAGGTCCAAAGCCTTGTATGGAAAAGCAGCTGCAGATGCGGGGGTGCCAGCCATCATCAGTGCAGGCATCTACCCCGGCACCTCCAATGTCATGGCTGCTCACATCATCTCCATAGCCAAAGGGGAATATGATGAGAATTGGCAGTACCGCACGCCTGAAGCAGGTAAGCGGTGAGCTGTGCAGCCAAGGTGGCTGAGGCAGCCAGTGCCGCCTCATGCTGCTGGTGGTAGGCCGCAGCTGCAGCTCAACAGAGCAGAACAGCCCACCTACCAAGCACAGGTCACTGCGCTGCCATAGTGCTATGGAACAGTCTACAGCTCCTTTTTTTGCATCTAGGCTTACGGATACAAGACTAGCAATGGCTGTCCTGGGTTTGCTTGGTCTGTATCATGAACTCAAACACATCACCATGTCGTTGCTATGCTGCATTGTCATGAGCAGGGCAGGGCGAGAAACCAAAGCTGCTGCGCTACAGCTACTACACAGCAGGCAGCGGAGGGGCTGGGCCCACCATCCTGCAGACCTCCTTCCTCTTGGCAGGGGAGCCAGTGGTGGTGTACAAGGAGGGGCAGCGCTTTGAGCTGCCGCCCATCAGCAACAGACGGGAGGTTGACTTTGGCCCAGGTGGGCCAGGCCAGGGTAGTCTACAGCAAGCAAGGAGCCGGCTAGAGATCAAATTTGTCAAGTCAAAGCTGCACAATTTCAGTGTAAGCACCCTACCACAAGCGCTAGACAGCTGCGGGATGCAAGCATCGTTAGGGTTGCTTTTTGTCAGCACCACCACCCTGCCAGCAGCGTCAGAAAGCTTAGGGATGCAAGCATGTGTTACTGTGCCATGCCAGCTTCTTCCCTGCCTGGCAGAGGGCGGGTGGGTAGGCTGTGTTTGCAGGCATCGGACGCAAGGGCGTGTACTTGTACAACCTGCCAGAGTGTGAGAGCGCCTACAAGTACCTTGGGGTGCCGGGTGTCAGCGCCCGCTTCGGCACTGACCCCTTCATCTGGAACTGGGCAATGTGGCTCATGGCTCGCGCAATGCCCCGCAAGCTGCTGTGAGTCGCTGTCCTACCCAATGGTGTGGCCTTCCGCACCAGCACTGCAAGACACCGTGCAAACATACAAGCATGACACCTGTGTGTGCACAGCTGGTCTTTCAATGCGGTTGAAGCCGCTGCCATGCTGTGCCGGCTATGCAGTCTGTGTCGTTGCTACTGTTGTCTGTGTTGCAGGGTGGGCAGGCTGTATGCAAGGGGGCAGGGTGCCCTGGTGCTGCTTATAGTTTCTGATCTATGTCCCTGTGCCACCAATGGCATAGGGGGGTCCTGCGAGGCACGGCTAGAGTCAGGCTCTGTGTACAAGCGCACACTCCTGGCACCTCTCAATTGTAGGGATTGCAATGCAGTATGCGCCTGAGCTGCTGGGTCAGGGTCAGGTAGCTATAGCACTCGTTGTTTTGCCCCAGAAAAAGACGGCCCATTCTAGTGGCTCTAGTGAGTCAGCATTGCCAATGCGCTGCATGTACGGAGTTCCAACACTCAGTCAAGGACAAGGACGGCATTGGTTGGGCTGATGGCATGTTGGCTGGGAGCTTGAGCTGACGTCCATGGGCCACTGTTGCAGGCTGAAGGCAGTTCGGGCATAGCTTTACATGGGGGCAGGGGAGTCCAGCTTGCTAGTTCCGGCTATAGCAGGTTCAGGTGGCATGCACCAGTTGCACAAGGCACAACACCCTTCATGACGCCTCAGGCATGCTGAGGCTTTGCTTCAGAAGGTCCACCCTAAGCCGTTGCCTGTTCTGCTTGAAGCTGAGGATGTATACCTGGAGCCACCGTGCCACTGCCCTGCTCATGTTACCAACGTCGCCCTTTCGCCCCCTATCCCGCCCTCAGCCCTTGTGTGCCCTTGTCGCCGTGGTGCCCCTTTGTCGTCGTTGTGCCCCCTGCCCCGCCATTGCCTCTCATGCAGAGGTGCAGACATGGGGTAGCAGCGCCAGTGAGGCCTTGCCTGAGGGTATGCCGGCAGAATCAGCTGCACATGCCTTGACAAACAGCATGGCAGCACCCGTTTGCCTCTGCTCCCCCGACATAGACATGCCGCATGTCATCTGTTGCTCACCGCTTTCTATACCAGCATGTGGCATTTGCATGGCACAGGGCTCCTGATGGCTCTTGCTGCATGCACTGAATCCCTAAGTATCGGGTGTCCGCTGTTGCACTCTGACAGGAACGACCGCACTTTTGTGAAGTCTTTTGCAAGCTTGTCAGAGCCGGCGGTGCGCTTGGTGGACAAGTGGGCAGGCGAGGCTGTGGTGCGTCACCGCTGCTGCCGCTGTCCTGCCCTGCTTAATGGGAAACATCTGCGCGTATGCTCCAAAGCTTGCCGAGTCTGTCTTTGTCAAAGCCAAGCATCTTGCATGTCAGGTCACAGGAACTAAGACGAGGGGACACAAGCAGTCGGGAGGTACAAGGAATGAAACAAAAACTAGGAAGGGTCATATGTAGGACGATACACAAGCTGGCGTAGCTAGCCTGCATACACGAAGGTTTTGGAGCCAGTGGGTAGCTGGGGTGTTGCCTTGCCTGCAGGCAATGAAGATTGAGGTTGATTTTGAGAGTGGCAAGAACTCCAGCGGCATCTTTGTCCACCGCCTGCTGGGGCAGTCCATGGGCTACAGCGTGGCTGGCTTTGCTCAGGCCGTGCTGCTAGGCCAGACCAAGCCTGGCGTGTGGTACCCAGAGGTGAGTGGCCAGCGCCCTCTCAGCCTGCAGGGTGAAGAGGGTGCATGGTAGGTCTGCACCATCACACGCTTGCATGGATCGCTGTGAAATGAGGTAGGTATGTGCTAGAACTGCATCCCCATCTTGCCTGACTTCCTTCTCTTCTCCCATATTGTTTCACCAGCCTCACAGCCCATGTCAGATCCCTAACCCTCTCATCGCATGTGAAGACCATGCCATGCTGAGTGTCATGTCTATGATGTAGATGGGGAAAATGCTGCTTGTTGTATGCAGGAAAAGGAGGCGCTTGCTGACCGGCGTGCATTCATCAAGTTTGCAGCCACTGGATGCGAGAGGTTGGACCTGAACCGCAGTGCGTGGTCATTAGAGAGCGACCCTCAACAGATCGGGGGCCTGATCTATTGGTGATGAATGAACCTTCTGAGCAATGTGGGTTACGTGTGTGTGTGTGTGCATGAAAACAGCAGGATGGGCTAACAAATGTCAACCTGAACGTGCGAAGCTGGCGCACTACTGGTATACAAGTTCATGTTATCCGGCAAATGTGCAGGGATGAACGTCAAAATGAATGTAGCATTTTCAGACGAACAAACAGACAGGCAGACAACAATGTGAACTGCTGGCAACGGTGCGAGCTTGGGCCAGCATGATTTGCAGCAAGCAACGGTTGTGTTTGGCCCACAAGGCCCACTGATGCTACAATGCGAACCCCCAGCAGCCTGCTTTCCTCATGCATGACGCTAAATTCATGACGCTGAATGCACCTCGCCGTTGGCTAGTAACATCGCATCCCTTGAGTATGCCTGGTATACTTGCCATACTCTCACATGGAGTCCTGGGCTTGACAGCCAGACATCAGCACTGCACCAAGCTCACCTGCACCTGGCCTTAACCAGCACATGCTACTTTACTCAAAACGCAAATCACCACAAAAAGTAAAAGTGTTAACGAGCTTGCGGCATCGCAAGCATGCTCTGCCAAACCTCCTTGTAGCAAACCCTGCAACTTTGATGTGGTCTTACATCGCATAAAACACGCGCTGGCGTCAGCCTTCTCCCCTGGTGGGCTGCATCGCCGCACTGTGGTATTGTAAGAGCATAGAGCTGCAGCATGGCCGCTGCCCGGCAGCTTGGTGCGACGAGCGGGCAACTACCGGATGGCAACTCGGTGTGTGGCTGACCCAGTTGCCCACCCGTTACCCTCGTGCGCCATCATCCCTTGCCTTAGGTTGAGGCTCTGCGTCACAGAGATGCAGCAGGCTGCGAGAAATCACGCAAACCTTTGCGATGTGGTGCAGGTCAACGCGCACACGCCTAGGGCGCTGCGCAGTTCCCGAGTGCAGCATGCGAGTCCGCCTCGTGCTTTTCCCAAGCTTGTGCCCCGCTGCCCGTGCACAGCCAGCAGCAGCTCCGGTAGCCAGTCAGTCCCAGCGCAGGCCCTAGGTCTTCCTTCATCCCAGCCTGGGGCCTCTCAGCGGCAAAGGGGTTCAATACTGCACAATGCAGGACACAGCTGGCAGGGCCTGGGCCAGAGGGGGGCGATCCTATGCGCTGCTGGCTCCCCATCCCTGGGGCTGGGTACAGGCAACGACCCGCAGCCGTCAGGGCAGCAGGGACTGGGTGACAGTGCAAGCGTGGGTCAGCAGGTGCTGGCTTTCCAGCAGGCGTTCTGGAAGTTTTTGCGACCACACACGATCAGGGGCACGGTGAGGCCACCAGTGCTCACAGTAGCAATGGCAGCAGCACCACCGTTCAGCACCATGAGCACCAGGATGAGGCAGCAGCAACACCAGAGATGGTCCTAGCGCTTGCAGCCGCACCGGCCAGCAACCATCATTGTCACCCTCTACAATGGCGGGCATGGCTGGGAGCCGTGTGCATGACCATGGTGTGTTGGGGTGTGTGGTGGTGCACGTGGCAGGATGGCAGGGGCCAGGGTGCTGGTGTGCTTGTGCTGGTGTGGCGCGCAGATCCTGGGCACCAGCGCCCTGACTGCCCGGGCACTGCTGGAGTCACCCGGCCTCATCGACTGGGGCTTGTTGCCCAAGGCACTGATGGGACTACTGGCGCTGCTGTGTGGCAACGGGTGAGACCCTGTCAAACCCGAAGCCCCCCCACCCCCCCCCCGAATGCCATCTTGCGCCAAACCCGCCCTCCACCTTTGTACCCCACACTGACATTGACGTCGACGGGTGCAATCTGATGGGGTTGTGGAGGCTCAGCAGCGCCAGTCTCAATACCCGCCCTGAACCATGAGACACATAGGTCATACCTGCTATTAGGGCTTACCTTGGGTGGGGCGGTGCCATGCTGGCAGCAGCTGCGCGAGCAAGCATGCGGGCCAGGCTGGCAGCAGCTGCGCTAGCCAGCTATGAGCGAGCAAGACAGGGGTGAAGTAGGAAAGGCCTGGGCAGGGCGAGATGCCCGCATTTGTTGTTGTGGTCAACTGGCAGGTGTAGCAGGCTGCAGGCAGCCAAGAGTGGCCTGAGCAGTTGCCATGCATGAGCAGGTTAGGACAGGTTGGGGCAAGATACCATGACACCTGACCCTGCACCCTCGCGCCCCCTACCCTGCTCCCCTGCAGCTTCATCGTGGGCATCAACCAGGTGTATGACGTGGAGATCGACATGGTGAACAAGCCCTTCCTGCCCGTGGCCTCAGGCAAGCACCTGGCCTGGCCCCAGCCCCCCTGCTTCCTGTCATCCGCCCCCTATGTGCGGGCTTGCCCCCATCCCGGCAAGAACTCCAGGGTGGTTTGTCAGGGTGTGAGGGAAAGGAAGCCACACATCATGCACACTGGCCACTGCCTGCCAGTGGTGCCTACTGCTCAGCGGCAAAGCGCAGCGGAGATGGATTGACAGCGGCCCTGATAAGGCCACCCTGCTTTAGACTGGCTGGTCTGGTGAGGTACTTCCCTGAGCAGCAATCCTGCACGGCCACCCCGGCCATGCAGGTAGTCAATGTCGGCTTACTCTTGTCAAAACAGGGCTGCCAACTCAGGTTATGATGTCCCATGTCTGACCCCGGCCTCTGCTTCACTCATGTGGCTTCCGTCCTGATGCCAGCCGTATGTTGCTGGTAGCCAACCTGACCGAGTGGTCGAAATCCACCACATGTGGCTGCCTTCCCTCTGTGACCCACGCGCCCTACATTGGCTGAACTGACTTCATGGTCAACTCTTCATTGCGCTGGTGCCTCTCTCCTAAGTGTCCCACTTCTCCTCCCTGCCCATAGATGGACTCCCCATGTCCTTCTTGTCGCTCAACTCCTTGCAGGCGAGCTGTCGCCCGCTTTGGCCAGCCTCTTGTGTGCTCTGCTGGCGGGCACTGGCATGGCCTTGGTGGCGCGCAACTTTGGCAACCTCATCACCGGCCTCTACTCATTTGGCCTGCTGCTGGGCACAGTGTACAGCGTGCCACCCCTCAGGTGAGATGCACCCTGGCCCATGCACTCAGCACTCTGACCCCTGCACCTACACCCTGCACCCGCATCTTGCACTCACTCAAGTGATTTGGCCTCGTTCTGCTGAGGTAGTGGGGGTCCAATAGTGAGGTTGTGAGGCTTGGGGCACACATCACGGGACCCCTAAAAATACTGTGGGTGGTCAGGCAACGCTGGATTCTGTGCCTGGAGCAGTGTCACGTTACCAGGCCAGGTACAGACTCAACACTGATGCAAGGTTGCTCATATAGTAAAGACAGGGGTCAAGCAACTCTGTCATTGCTTGCAAGTGTCGGTGGCAGTATGGGCTTGCCTGGGCATTCAGGGTTCCCTAACGCCTTGTCAACCACCATAGCGTCCTACATTGTGCGCGCAGGTTGAAGCGCTTTGCCATTCCAGCCTTCCTGATCATCGCAACAGTTCGAGGTTTCCTTCTCAACTTTGGAGTGTACTATGCTACTCGGGCGGCCTTGGGAGCGCCCTTCATCTGGAGCCCTGCCATTACGTGAGATGCGACCACAGTGCCCTGCACTATGCACTATCGAGATGGTCCTTGCCTGCTCTCGACCCTCGCTTGAACAACACTTGCCCAAGCCTACCCTTGCACGCATGGGCCTGCCTGCTCAGCTGTAGTCCGTTGTCTCAAAAGCCCTACCCGTTGTGTTTGCCTTGGATACACTGCTGAAAATAGTGATGACTGCACCGGGCTGCCCTGTGAGCTTGACACAGGCTAGACCACCCTCCCCCTCACTTCCCCGTCAACTGGCACCGAAGGGCATGCCACCCACCCACCCGTTGCTCTCAGCGCTCAAATGGACCATAACAATGTCGGATGCGTCCTTGGACATTCCTTCAATAGCCCAACGTGCGGGGGCACACCATCCTAGCGCTGCAACAACTCTTCTCCTTTCTCTCAACCCATACCTGACATGGGCAAGCTCCCGTAACTGTTTGATGCCCTTGCTTTATGGATTGCACCTATTGTTGCAGCTTCATCACCAGCTTTGTCACCTTGTTCGCGGTGGTCATTGCGGTGACAAAGGACTTGCCTGACGTGGAGGGCGACAGTGCCAACAACATCCAGACCTTCGCCACGCGCATGGGCGTCAAGACAGTGTCATTGGGAGGTGAGCGGGTTTGTATGCACCCCCTGCCACTCCGCCAGCTCTGTGGTGCTTCCAGCACCCTACCACCCCAGCTGACCCCAAAACTCACCAGTGACCTTTAGCTATTGGCAACTATATGAATTTAGTCACGTCAGCGTGCCATGGTGTCACCCACAACCGTCAGTTATGTGTGTTTTGTGTGTATGTGGCTTGCAGCTGTGTCACTACTCCTTGCCAACTACGGCGTGGCCATGTGGATGGCGTTGCAACCACACCTAGGCTTCAACACCTTGCTCATGTTTGGTGGACATGCGGCGCTGGCGTTGCTGCTAGCATACCGTACGGCACGCCTTGACGCTGCCAAGTAAGTACAAGCCAGGCTGCCAACTCAAATAGGTGCACGGCAACCCTTGGGCGTGATGACGCCCAATGACATGTTCGTAATGCAACGTTGCAGGTACAGCCGCGACGCCATCCTAGGCTTCTATCGCTGGGTATGGACGTTGTTCTACTGCGAATACGCTATGTTCCCGTTCATTTGAGTTCCTGCGCTAGCGGTGTCCGTGACGTGCTCTTGCGCGACCATTGTGAAGCCATTGGTGTTGTTGTAGAGTATTGGAACAGGGTTTGGGACGAAAGCAAGTGTTCTAATCAAAGATCACACCGAACATCGACACATCGAGCACACATAACACCGGACATCGACACTTTGTATGAGGAAAATGGTTATTGTCCTGCAACCACTACAAAGTACCAAAGTAGTAGATAACGATTAGTGCTAAAGGGCTTCAGTGCTGACTGACCCAATGTCAGTGCTAACTACGTAGCACTACGCACCAGAAACGGAACTAGATTAGATAGTGGACGCGCCCGGGGCGTTTTAGTCCCCCAAAACACTCGGCCTCGGCTCTGGAGCGTAACAGCTCTCGACCTCAGACTTCCGGCGCTTCCACTATCTACTACATAGTGGAAGCGCCGGTAGTTTTAGGCGCCCTAAAAACGCGAGGCCGAGGCGCTGGAGCGTAACAGCTCGAGACCAAAGCCAGCGGCCGCGAAGCGTAGCGACGCGGCCGCTGGCTGAGGTCGAGAGCTGTTTAACGCTGGTGCGAGGCCGAGCGTGTTTATCCCTTTAGATCGCAACGGTTTTGTCGCTATCTAGTGTAGTGGCGTTTTCAAAGCGTTCGAGCTTCATTCAGCGCGGCGGAGCCGCAGTGGCATCGTCTCTCACATTTGGTGTGACATTTGTAAAATTGACCGTCCCGCATCTCTTCCGTACCGCATATGTTCTATGTCCGAAGCCATTGTGGGGCGGGGCGGGGCGGGGCGGGGCGGGGCGGGGCGGGGCGGGGCGGGGCGGGGCGGGGCGGGGCGGGGCGGGGCGGGGCGGGGCGGGGCGGGGCGGGGCGGGGCGGGGCGGGGCGGGGCGGGGCGGGGCGGGGCGGGGCGGGGCGGGGCGGGGCGGGGCGGGGCGGGGCGGGGCGGGGCGGGGCGGGGCGGGGCGGGGCGGGGCGGGGCGGGGCGGGGCGGGGCGGGGCGGGGCGGGGCGGGGCGGGGCGGGGCGGGGCGGGGCGGGGCGGGGCGGGGCGGGGCGGGGCGGGGCGGGGCGGGGCGGGGCGGGGCGGGGCGGGGCGGGGCGGGGCGGGGCGGGGCGGGGCGGGGCGGGGCGGGGCGGGGCGGGGCGGGGCGGGGCGGGGCGGGGCGGGGCGGGGCGGGGCGGGGCGGGGCGGGGCGGGGCGGGGCGGGGCGGGGCGGGGCGGGGCGGGGCGGGGCGGGGCGGGGCGGGGCGGGGCGGGGCGGGGCGGGGCGGGGCGGGGCGGGGCGGGGCGGGGCGGGGCGGGGCGGGGCGGGGCGGGGCGGGGCGGGGCGGGGCGGGGCGGGGCGGGGCGGGGCGGGGCGGGGCGGGGCGGGGCGGGGCGGGGCGGGGCGGGGCGGGGCGGGGCGGGGCGGGGCGGGGCGGGGCGGGGCGGGGCGGGGCGGGGCGGGGCGGGGCGGGGCGGGGCGGGGCGGGGCGGGGCGGGGCGGGGCGGGGCGGGGCGGGGCGGGGCGGGGCGGGGCGGGGCGGGGCGGGGCGGGGCGGGGCGGGGCGGGGCGGGGCGGGGCGGGGCGGGGCGGGGCGGGGCGGGGCGGGGCGGGGCGGGGCGGGGCGGGGCGGGGCGGGGCGGGGCGGGGCGGGGCGGGGCGGGGCGGGGCGGGGCGGGGCGGGGCGGGGCGGGGCGGGGCGGGGCGGGGCGGGGCGGGGCGGGGCGGGGCGGGGCGGGGCGGGGCGGGGCGGGGCGGGGCGGGGCGGGGCGGGGCGGGGCGGGGCGGGGCGGGGCGGGGCGGGGCGGGGCGGGGCGGGGCGGGGCGGGGCGGGGCGGGGCGGGGCGGGGCGGGGCGGGGCGGGGCGGGGCGGGGCGGGGCGGGGCGGGGCGGGGCGGGGCGGGGCGGGGCGGGGCGGGGCGGGGCGGGGCGGGGCGGGGCGGGGCGGGGCGGGGCGGGGCGGGGCGGGGCGGGGCGGGGCGGGGCGGGGCGGGGCGGGGCGGGGCGGGGCGGGGCGGGGCGGGGCGGGGCGGGGCGGGGCGGGGCGGGGCGGGGCGGGGCGGGGCGGGGCGGGGCGGGGCGGGGCGGGGCGGGGCGGGGCGGGGCGGGGCGGGGCGGGGCGGGGCGGGGCGGGGCGGGGCGGGGCGGGGCGGGGCGGGGCGGGGCGGGGCGGGGCGGGGCGGGGCGGGGCGGGGCGGGGCGGGGCGGGGCGGGGCGGGGCGGGGCGGGGCGGGGCGGGGCGGGGCGGGGCGGGGCGGGGCGGGGCGGGGCGGGGCGGGGCGGGGCGGGGCGGGGCGGGGCGGGGCGGGGCGGGGCGGGGCGGGGCGGGGCGGGGCGGGGCGGGGCGGGGCGGGGCGGGGCGGGGCGGGGCGGGGCGGGGCGGGGCGGGGCGGGGCGGGGCGGGGCGGGGCGGGGCGGGGCGGGGCGGGGCGGGGCGGGGCGGGGGCGGGCCGGGCCGGGCCGGGCCATATCAACCCAGCAGCAAGGGATGCGGCAGCTGAGTTGGGTTGGACCCACGTCCGCCACGTGTGTGAGGCCCTGCACCGGCCCGAGCTAGAGGGGGAGGCTCGCTTGGTTGCTGACCTTGTTAGAGCTTGCCTCCCCGAGCCTTGGCAGGGCATGGTGGACCGCCTACAGCCTCCTCAGCCTGATTGGGAGTGTCGAAGGGTTGGGCTTGGGGTGGGGTTTGTGATGCGGCGCACCCCCCTGCTCCAACCCTCCCGGGGCTGGCGGTGAGGCACCTCCACGCGGTGGCCCTGGTAACTATCCGCGTTGACTTCGTCGCACGGATTGGCTAAGCTACCTCACCACCGCACCCAACGGTATGTAAATTGGGACGCAACGGGACAGCCTTTCTAACGGGCACCGCTTTGTCCAACGGAATACTTTGTCCAGTGGTCCGGGTGCCGCACACGACCGTTGCGGGTCATCGAGCTGTTGTGGATTTGCTGGCGTCGTCAAGGATTGAGCAGAGCTACCTCTGTTGTGAATCATGCCCCAGTGCGAATCTTGTCAGACACTGGTGATGGATACAACTGCCCAGCATCTGAGTGACTTAGAGTGAATAGAAGGTACTTAGCGTGGTGACAAGCTCATCTCGGCACCCTCGTATGGTGTCTCGTCTGACCCACGCTCTTCTACAGGTATGAGAGCCTGCCTCTGTTCTATGATCTAGGCTCTCACTGTAATAACCCTCGTCTGGTGTCTCGTCTGTCCCACGCTCTTCTACAGGGTTATGGGCCCACGGCACAACTACTGTGCGTGGCAGATCTAAAAGACAGATCTAAGACACCTCGACGCGCAACACGTAAGTTGCCTCAGGGTCACTAGCTGCCGCACTACCATGTCGGCCAGCTCCGGCAACAACAGCGGTGTCGGAGTCCCCACTCTCGATAGAGACAACTTCCATATGTGGGACATTAGGCTCCGAGGGGCGCTAGAGGACGCTAACGTTTTCTATGTGATAGAAGACGGTCTTGCGACTGCCCCGCCACCTCACGCTCAGAATGCAACGCCGGAACAGCAAGCCGCTCATGCCGCTCAGCTTGCCAGGGTAGCTGCTGATACCTCCGCCAATCTCAAAGCCCGCAATCTCATACTGCGTTACGTCGGCAATCAGCACGCTCGAGCAGTCTCTGTGGCTGCTACAGCTCAGGAGGCCTGGAATCAGCTTCATGCAGAATTCGTTCACGTCTCCGTCGCTTGTCAGCTACAACTGCAAACTCAGCTATCCCAGCTCCGCATGCAGGCTGGTGAGACAATAGCCTTCTTCTTCGGCAGGACCCAACAGCTGCAGGACGACCTAGCAGCAGCTGGCAGCACTGTAACTGATCAGTCTCTCATGCTGGCCATTCTCAATGCCATGCCAGCTGAGTTCAACATCCCCATCCAGATCCCCAAAGTCCAACTCTCCCTTGGCAATGCTCAGCTCGATGACATCAAGAAAATTCTGCTGCAGTCTGAAGAAAATATCCTGGGTTCAGGGGGGGCTACAGCTCTGGTCGGGGGGGGGCTTTCTCTACTCCCTCTAGGTCAGGGCCTCCGCAGCAGCAGGCTGACAGGTCTCCTTCGTCAAACCACCCTGTCATTGTCTGCCAGTACTGCAACCGTGTGGGACACACTCTGTCAACCTGCCACAGCTATGCCCGTGACCATAGGGGTTTCGTTAGGCCTGCCAGCCCTGGCAGCATGGCCCGATGGAGCCCAAACAGGCCCAGGAGCGGGAGTCCCAACAACAGGGGGGGTGGAGCAGGTGGTAGGGGCACAGCAGCAGCAAACAGCAACAACACCCCAACCCCTGCCCCTGACCATGCCAATGTTCTGTTCATGGTCAGACACAACCAATTCCCTAAGCTGTCGCGCACTGAGCCGATTGCTACTCCTCTTCCAGGCCACCTGGTCCCTGAGCACATGTCAGATGAGGAGTTCCAAGACTTCTATGCAAGGCTGCCACGCTGGGTCATTGACTCAGGTGCCAACAGGCACGTCATGCCCTGGCGCTCTTGCCTCTCTCAGTACCATGCTTTCGATCCTCCTGTCCAGATGCAGCTGGGTGGGACAGGGACTTCCATTGACGTCCTGAGTGAGGGCACTACCTTTCTTACCAACTCGAATGGCGAGCAATGGGCCGTCTCAGGTGTGCTACATGCGCCAGCAGCAACCTACTGCTACCTCTCTGTGTCTGAACTCACTCGTGCGGGTGTCACTCTCAATTTTTACGGCGATCACTGTGACCTGACTGGCCCTGGCAATCCACCTGATATGCAGATGTTAATCAGGAAGGCTCCCCCAGGGGTCTACCTCTGGCACATCAACGCTGTGGCAGAGGGCCGCTGCGTCATGGGACATACCAGCCAGGAAGAGGAAGAAGAAGAAGACTACGCCGGTATTCACCGGCGTGCATTAAGGGAGGAGCAGCCGCCTGGGGCGCGGCCTGCTCCCACCATCAAGCTCGAGAAGCAGCCGACCCCCTACCCCCCCCCCCTTTCTAGTAGCTCTAAGTCTATAACTTGTCCTGGCAATGGTGTGGGCTGTTTCTACCGCATGTCTCGTGAGCTTGTTTAGTAGCTTTGTGGCGTTGGTTTGAGTGACCCCAAGGGCTATGATGTAACAGTAGTGTTTGTGGGGTCAGGATGCATGGTCGGCTGAGAGATAAATGTCGGCTGCATCCGCCAGGCATGCTGAGTTATGCGGCTATTGCTGCCGCTGCGACTGTCTACATACTGTTCGACAGCCCCCGACTCGCGCTGTGGTAGTGCAAAGTACTTACATCGTGAAGACGTCGTAAAGAACTAAACCATTAGGAGAAGAGAAATCATCAAGAAGCGATATCCTCCAAGCACACCAAGCATTAAGCCCTGGCTAAGCCTCTTCGGAGTCCCCCCAAGAAGCCTCGAACACTGCAGGATCTCATCATAAGTAGAAAGCAAATCACACCTCATGGGATCCTGCATGGAGAAAAGAAACACTAACATGCCATTCATCCTAGCTGAGCGTCTGGACTGTTGCACTCTCCCCCACTCCGAAAAGCTACGTCCCGGAGCTTGCAGTTTTGATATCAGTAAGAATCTTGCGACAACAGGCAAAACAGGCATGCACGGACAGGTTGGCAGAAACATGCATGCTTCAAACTTCATGCAACAGACAAGCAAATGTAATGAGCTCCATGCGAACCATGCTGGAACTATCAAATCAGACACTTGGCTTCATCTCGTCTTGTTCTCCTCTGAAGCAGGTGGCAGCTGAAGAAACCATCATGTCAGAATCTGAGAAACAGAAGATGTGGTAGCTATGTTCAGCGCAGGTTGCAATGGGTGATCGGTCCATGCCGGCTGCATATTTGAGGTATAGGGAAAAATATAGGCGTCAATATTTTTCCATAACTCGGGTCAGTTTAACAAGGCCGCAAAGTGCTAGCAGCCAGATCCGCGTCTTCCGCAAGTGAAGCGCAAGTCGCGAGTGGGCTGGTTGCATGAATGGCTTGCACGTCGCAACTTGCAAGTCGCGAGTTATTCAAAAACAACTTCCTTCCGCGTTGATGTAACCTCAACGTAGCCAATGCGACGCTACGCGATAGCTTAGCGAACATATTGCCAGGCTGGCATGTCTACTTATAAGTGCCAGGCTGGCATGTTGACTAGAAGCTACGTCTTTCGTCGTTTTTCAGGTCGGAGTAAGCCGCTTAGGAGAGGGATGAGGTTATAGGCTACTTGAGTCAGTCGATATGTGTCGACCGGCAAAGCATAATGGTCGAGCGGCAAAGCATAATGGTCGAGCGGCAAAGCATAATGGTCGAGCGGCAAAGTGCACTTTTTGGTAATTGTCGAGCGGCAATTGATAATTGTCGAGCGGCAAAGTACGATTCTCGCAATCAGCGTCGGGAAGCGTTTATAGAGCGGCTGTGTTGATAAGGGTTGGTGATAGTGTTGGTCAGCGGGAGATATGGTGTTGGTCAACGGGGGAGGGGGGCGGTTACGGGATTCGGGAACCTCAAATATACTAGATAACCGCCGTTACCTCTCGCATTACGCGAACTAATGGACTCGTCCTCGGCTCTGCTACCATACATCCCTCGGCTACGCCTCGGGATGTATGTCCGCGCCACCTCGGCCTCGGCCATTATTTTCGCATAATGCTCTCGGACCGCCAATTATCTACTACATAATGCTAGAACAGAGTTGGTGGGATGTAGACAGACATATGCCTTGTCCCTAACCAGAGTGGATGGTTGCGGGGTCATGTGCTTGGTTGCAGTCATGCCCATGTGATGCAGGTCGGTGCGCATGGGAGTTATATGGCTCCCCCGGCTCTGCTGTAGTAACTGGCATGTTAGCCAGCCAGTGCAGCCGTAAGGAGACGCTGGTACTGTGCACTTTGAGGTCACTTGAGGTGCAAGGCTGCGAAGCTCAAGAGCCTAGGCGTATGTGCCCGATCGATTGGATGCAGAGGTGTGTGTGCCTTACTGCATAGTGTGTGGCCCATGCATGAGTTAACATGAGAGAAGCAGTACGGCAACTGCAACCCTAGGCAAATGCGTGATAGCTTTGCCCCGTGCCGCTGAAAGCTACCTCAGGGGACACCTGGGCTGCTCGATTGTGCGCTACCTCAGGGGACACCTGGGCTGCTTGATTGTGCGTCGGCTGTGCGGCTAACGACTTGTTTGTAATGGTAGGCTGCTGGCTAGGGAGCTTTGCTGCCATGATGTGTGGATGCTACCTCAGGAGACGCCTGGGCTGTGAGAGTGTGCGCATGTCGTGCAACTATGCGGCTTGAGTGTGATGGCAGGCTGCAGGGTGAGTTGCCATGGTGTAAGAAGGTGCCCTAATCTCTGCAAGGAATACAGGAGTGTAGGCTGTAGGTGATGTCTCTGTGGCTGAAGCCAGCAGGATGCATGAAGCTAGAGCTGTGCTATGTGCCGTCTCTGTGGCTGATGCCAACAGGGTGTGTAATGGGACTGCGACTGTGCTGTGAGGTCTCGCCTGATGCGGGATGTGCAACGATGCGACTGTGCTGCAGGTGCGGTGCGAGGACAGCTTACTGCGTCTTCGCCTCCTAGAAACGTGGAAGGGTAGTTGAGCTCTCCGCTGTGGGTCTCCACTTGTGCTGTGGGTTGGGCTGCAAATGCGTCGACCGAGTCTAACAAGAGCGATGTCGATGTAGAAGAACGTGCGCTAGAGAAGCAGCTATGTGTGGCGTGAGCGGTGCACTTAGTGCTGGGCAGCTGAGAGTGCATGCCTAAAGACGTCAAGATATGACTACTGGGCTGGCCCCCATGCCACTTTGCCCTGCTTGTCGTGTCTATCAGCTTGAGACTATGCCTGGTAGGCTGGGTGCTTTGCCAACTGCATGTTACGACTCTCTGCAGGCTGGTGCACTGCAAGGTACTCATCTCTGCTTGTGCAGGCTAGAGTTGGTTGTGATTACCAGCTGGGTGTGCTCTGTGCCTATAAGTGGCCAGGTACGCTTGTTGGCGGTGCAATGCATCTCTGCTTAGGGCAGGAGGGCACCTGTGTTTGTTCCATGCTTCTTGGCTGGCAGTTGTGTTCTCTGCTTGGACAGGTTGATTGTGTTAATGAAAGTCTGCTAGGCCTAACTGATTGGGTCTCAGCAAGGTGCTGGATGTATGGTTGATAGTGATGATGCTCTGCGTGGGGCAGGCTATGTTGAGACTCTGCTAGGAGCAGGTTGTATGTGTAGGGTTGGCTGCATAGGTTTGCAACACGACTCTTGCAAGCTGGTGCTCTGCAAGGCTATGCTCTCTGCCTAGTGCAGGCTGTGGTGTAACTCTGCTTAGACCTGCAGTTTGGCTGCAGATTCACAGGTTTGGTGTAACTAGTTAGCTAAGCTCCCGTTAGCTGGGGTGGTGGCGGGGATGATGGTGGCAAACAACGCACGTGTAAGTGTGCAACGCAAGCTAAGCAATCCTCCGCGTCAGCGGGACAAAGCAAGGACTAGCTAAGCTCTCCGTGTAAACGGGTAAAGCAAGCCTGCGAAACAGCAGTGCAACACCTCTGCAGAATCAGCAGGAGACTCTGCAGCAGTAGGCCGCTGGAGCTGGGTTCATCAGCTCCGACTCCGTTGGCACCTCCGAATCAGTTGGCTCGGGTGTCACTGCGCACAGGTCCATAGATCGAACAATTGCGGAAACCAAGTGTAATAGTAGTGTTTGTGGGGTCAGGATGCATGGTCGGCTGAGAGATAAATGTCGGCTGCAGCCGCCAGGCATGCTGAGTTATGCGGCTATTGCTGCCGCTGCGACTGTCTACATACTGTTCGACAGCCCCCGACTCGCGCTGTGGTAGTGCAAAGTACTTACATCGTGAAGACGTCGTAAAGAACTAAACCATTAGGAGAAGAGAAGTCATCAAGAAGCGATATCCTCCAAGCACACCAAGCATTAAGCCCTGGCTAAGCCTCTTCGGAGTCCCCCCAAGAAGCCTCGAACACTGCAGGATCTCATCATAAGTAGAAAGCAAATCACACCTCATGGGATCCTGCATGGAGAAAAGAAACACTAACATGCCATTCATCCTAGCTGAGCGTCTGGACTGTTGCATATGAGGTGTTGACGTGTGTGTGTTTCATAGGTAATACCGCCTATACCCAGTAGGATTGGTCTGATCTCAACCATGTGGCCTATCTTGCGCATGGTGTGTGCCAGTTTTGTGTGTTGGTTTAGGGCCTTGTCCAGTTGCTCCATCCACCTCGAGTCCGCACAGTATTTGATTTCTATGATGGTGATCTGTTTAGTGGCTTTGCCGCGTTTGCCCGTCTTCTTTTGAGGCGTCACCATGATTATGTCCGGTCCGGTAGTGTGTTTGGTCGCTGTTGCTTTCATGCCGAGTGCCCGTAGCGTGGTGTGTAGTGTGTCGTTAGGGAGGTCAAGGTTTTCTCTAGCGCCTTTCTCCCAGCTGCCGGTGTCCGCAAACCGGATGCATCCGCCCAGGGTTCCTTTGCTGATGGCTTTGGCGATGAGGCGGCCAGCTCCGTTGTGCCTCTCTTGCACGAGTGGCAGGGTCTCGTTGCAGCCCGAGAGCAGGTGTGTGGCACTGTCGGCCTCCCCACAGAGGGGGCAGCGGTCGTCTGTCGCCTGCTTCCAGCGCATAGCTAGTTTCTGGTTGTATAGTCCTCCGGTACGGTAGAGTAGGGCGGTCCTTTGCGCGGGGATGGAGATGGTCGCATCGGTCATCACTCTTTCGCCCGCTCCTTTTGCCGCGGCTTTGGTGATATCTTGGGTCATCTGGTAGTAGATGCTGTCTTGGTTGGCGAGACCTAACTTGTGCTTGCTGTGCATGTGTGCTCGCACGCTTTGTCGGCAGTCCGGCAGCGGGGCGAGGGTGTCGCTATCGGTCCCGTGGTTGAGCCAGATACCTCTCTCCTTGGGTGTGGTCGGGTGGTACTCTAGTGTGTTTGCCTGCTCCGGGTGTAGCGCTGCGTGTTTAGCGAGGGCATCAGCGCCTTCGTTGCCGATGATGCCCGAGTGGGCCCGGACCTTGTAGAATTGGGTCGTGACGGGGCTAGCGAACCAGCCAGGCTGATGACTCGCACCTGTACGATCCTGACAACATCTACAATCCTATGCCCCATGCGCTACGCATGCGGCACAACGAGCTTGACCCTCAGGTGTGGCATCAGCGATGTGGACATGCCTCCTTCTCTGTCCTCACTTGCATGCAACGGGAAGGGATGGTTAAAGGGGTTAACGTTAGCAGAGCTCAGTTCGTAGATGCCGGCTGCAGCGCAGCCGTGTGTCCGGGCTGTGCCATAGGCAAGCAGCACAGGCGTGTTGTGTTTGACCTTCCCACCAACACACCTCCAGTGACAGTAGCTCTAGGTCTGGTACACATAGACGTGTGTGGTCCCATGCCACATACTGGCAGGGACAACAATCGCTACATTGCAACGTTTCTGGATGATTACACTGGTCTGTCTGTCATACAGCTGCTGCAAAGCAAAGATCAGGTCCCAGCCGCAATCTAGCGTGTCATAACAGAGCTTGAAACACAGTCTTGACAGCGCTGGCCTTACGGTCAGACAATGGCTAGGAGTACAGGCAGGAGCAAAGGCATACAGCAGCAGTTTTCAGCTCCTTACTGCCCTGAACAGAATGGCAAGGCCGAACGGCTCAACCGCACCATCATGCAGTCCACCCGCAGCATGCTTCTTCCCTCTGGCCTACCCTATGGCTTCTGGGCAGATGCTGCCCGCAAGGCCAACTATGTGAGGAATCAGCTGCCCATCACAGGGCAGTCCCTGACACCCTAGGAGGCTTTCTACCACCGCAAGCCTAACCTCTCTGTTCTGCGTGTGGTTGAAGCCACCGCCTGGGTGTTTGTCACAACGCCTAACCGCAACAAGCTTCAGCCCAGGGCCGTCAAGGGGGTCTTCCTGGGCTATGCTGTGGGCAGCAAGGCCTACAGGCTGTGGGTGGGTGGCAGGCTCGTGGTCAGCAAGGATGTGCAGATTGATGAAACTGCAATGCTCGATCGTCACCGCTCCATGCAGCTGCCAGTCAAGGCAACTCTTCAGCCACCTGTCCAGGCACCAGTGTCCAGCGGCGCCCCCCAGGAACCTCCGCAGCTGCCTCCGCTACCCCTACCACCTCCCTTAACTCCTGCTCCCCCACCTCCACCCTCTCCTCCGGCAGCACAACCATGGGGGTGCTGATGCGGCCTGCCAGCTGGAGCGAGCTGAGGTAGCTGACCAGCGGCTGGAGCACGATGCACCAGTAGAGCGGGGAGGCCCCGCCGCCTTGCAGCAGCCCCGACGCAAGGGGGAAGCTGTCGGTGAGGTGGCCGTTGACCAGCACCTGGATCGTGGCCCCCCGGTGCAGCAGCTGAGCCCAGCGCACATGCCCCTCCCGGCAGAACCCCATGGCCTCCATCGTATCCTGGAGCAAGCCCCAGGACACGTTGTCATAGGCCCCCGCCGGGTCCAGCAACAGCAGCCAGGCTGGGCTGCCCCGCTGCTGCAAGTACTCCAGCAGGCCCAGGTGGAACTGCACGCTGTCGCTGATGTCCCTGCCCTGGATGAAGACCGATTGAGGGGGGGACACCAGCGCGTCCAAGGGCAGCTGCAGCCGGTCCTCCACTTCCCTTGCCACCAAGCGCACGTGGCAATTGAGGAGCGTGATGGGGCGGTAGCCGGCCACCTGGTCCCTCGGCTTGCCAGCCTTGGGCACGAGGGTGATGATGCAGGTGAGGAACTCAGCCAGCGGGGCAGGGTTAGTGGTGTCTGCCAGGGCCTCTCGCAACACGGCCCGCAGCGGCCGCCCCAGCTCCATCCACAGTCGGTCGTAGACCTCCATGGGTAGCCCATCTAGCCCCGGGGCCTTGCTGTGCGCGCAGCCCTGCAGAGCCCGGCCCAGCTCCTCCTCTGACAGCATAGGGCTGCCATCGGGGCCCTCGGCAGCCCTGGCCTGGGTGGGGGTGAGGTGGGAGGTGAGGTTGCCGAGTAGCGTGGCGCGAGCAGCTGTGTTCACCGGCTTGGCTGCGTAGACTCCGGTTGGCTCGGCAGCTGAGTAGTGCTGTTGGAAAGCCCTGCACGCTGCCTTCACCCCGGTTAACGTGGTGAGGTCTGTTGGCTGATCTGGCTGGCCGGGAAGCTGGAGAGAGGAGATGAAGGTGGGGGTGTTGCGCGGGCTTGTCGCGATGGTAGAAGAAGAAGGAGGAGCGGTTGACGTAGAACAGGTCGAGGACTGCGCTGGCCAGCAGGGACTGCTGGGCCCCCTGCTCCCTCGCCCCCACACCCGCCAGGGATGCGGCCTCTCCCAGGTGCTGCGGCGCTTGCACCTCAGCCTCCCCCTCTCGCTTCACAAAACAACCTCCCCCTCTCGCTCCGGCTAAACAAGCCCAGCTACAGCCTAGGCTGACCCCGGAGGAGCGAGCCACCCACCTCCGACCTCTACCCGCCCAGCGTCACGTGGCACAGGAGTAGGCTCAAGGGCAGGATCAAGGAGGGGCCAGGGGGGTGGGCAGGGGAGGGGGGCGGGCAAGGGGGCGGGGCGGTGTAAGGGGGCGAGGGCGTGGAGGAGGTGGAGGGCGTAGGGGCGCAGGGGGCGGGGCGGGAGGGCAGGCTGCCGACCCAGCTGACGAGGGGCCTGACACTTGGCCTAAGGAGGAGTGGCTCTTGGGCCCCTGGGCTCACCTGCAGCTGGACCCTCAAGTGTGGGGCGTGGGCACCACCACCCTGCTGGTCTTCTCTGTCAAGCATGCCAAGGTGCGCCTCCACCAGCTCCAGCGCGTCGGTGCCGACCCCTACTTCCCACCAGGTGGGGGCCTGTGGCCTGCGCTGTGGGGTGTGCGCCCCCCCCGGGCAGCGGGCGAACCGGAGGTGTCAGCGGTGGCTGATGGAGCCCTGAGAGCTGTGGAGCTCAAGTGGGAGGCCAGTGCGCAGCAGGTGGCAGGCCAGGGGGCAGCGTGGGAGCGGGAGCAGCAGGGCAGGGATGTGGAGGAGCGGCTCCCCGAGGAGGTGCAGGGCAGCCAACCGTCTCGCTGGCTTGACACCTCCGCCAGGGCGCACCAGCGACCCTCGCCGCAGATGAGGGCAGCCCAGCAGGCTGAGCGGCAGCTGGAGGCCCACCAGCGGCGTGGGGGCAGGCGGCCAGTTGCTCAGCCCGCCCCCCGGGCCGACACGGTGGACCAGCTGGCTGTGGGTGTTCAGGCGGGCCAGCCGTGTGCGAAGGTGTAAGGGCGCGCTCCGCGTAGTCCCTTAGTGTCGTCTGGGCTGTCGCGGTTAACCCGAGGCAGCTACAGGATATCGGTCACACCGCATTAGTGTGAGTTGGCAGGTAAAGCCTAGCAGCGTAAGCTGTGAGGACAACTGGTTCGATTCCAGGGGGCCCCGTTCTAAGCCCTAGCCTTCTCACGGTAGTGCCTTGTGGCCGACTGTTTAAGTACCCGCACTTCGGTGCCCTCGCGGCCGGCTCAGTGTTACACATGGTTCAAACGGTCCAGCGTCAGCCTTTATAAGGCTGCACGTTACAAGTGGTTTCCGACCGATAAGCCAGTAGCACACTCCGCCTCGACCATATCAAAATGGTTCAAACTCGCATTGAATACACAGTCACCGCAGAAGATGAGGCACGCGCTAGGCGCCATAGGCTTAGGCCAGCTAGGCGTGGGCCCACCGCTTCACCTACCCCCGAGGCAGTTGCTGCCCGGGAAGCAGCGGACGCTGCAAGGCTAGTTAGTCCTCGTGACGCTGCCATAGCTCGGCTGCCTGCAAATATTGACCCGGCTTCGGCCGCGGGCATTGCACTGAAAGACTTCCTTGAGGAGCAGTCCTGGCCTGAGGCCCACACTGAGTACCTAGTCTACCTAAACGGTCGCTCGGTCACAGAACACGAGGCTATGCTGACGGATTCAATTACCCGCTTGGCTGCCCGCAATGCTGCTGCGGACACTCCCCTTGTTGAGGAGGGTCAGCTGGAAGACGACGACGAGGAGGAGGAGCTGGACGAACGCGACACGGCCATTCAGGAGCTCCACGCCTCCCTTCAGGCTCGCGCGGACACTCTGGCCGCTGTTCAAGCTCGGCTCACTGCCCTGGAGGCTAGCCACGCCGCTGTCACTGCTGGGGTAAGTCCTGCTGTTGGTCTTAGCTCCGCGGCCCCAGTCAGGTCTCCTCCGCCCTACGGGCTTGCAGCCGGACAGCATCGCAATACAGTAGCGAACCTGTTTAGTGCTGGTCGTTTCTCTTCTCGACAGCCTGCTGGTGCTGTTGCACCCCAGTCTGCTGCTCCGCAGGAAATCGACCCCTCAGCTGCAGGTGGGTCTACAGGTCCCCACCATCCTGCTGCAGGACATGTAGGTAATGGCAGCTCTGTTGTCCAGCCTGCTGTCCAGCCTGCTGTCCAGCCTGCTGTGCACAATGCTACACACACTGCTGCTGCTGCATCTGCTGCACGTGCTGCATACACTGCTGCACAAGCCACAGTAGCCCAGGGTGCTCCTGCCTCTGGCAGGGCTCTAGTGGGGCAGAGCCCTAACAGGCCTGTCACCAGGGCATCAGCATCCATTGCTGCAATCCGTCAGAAGTATGCTGGGTTATCTGGTGGTTTTGCCCCAGCTCCCCTTGCTGCTGTGCCTCAGGCACCTGACGCTGTGGTGCACTCCCACAGGGGCTTGCCTCCTGTTGAGCGTTGGTCTGACAACAGCCTTGCTCAGGGAAAACGTGCTGTCACCTTTCTTGAGGATCTTGAGGTGCACTGTGTTAATAATAACCTTGATCCTGCCCTTGCATTGCCATCCTTCTTGTCAGGCAAAGCTAGGGAGGTCTGGTTCAAGTCCATCAGGGATGCATATGCCCTGGCACACACTGGGTACCCCCCATGGGACTACCTGTGCAAACAGTTCATTGAGATGGTAGGGGAGGATCTTGTTACTGACCTTGACCAAGCCTCAGGTGTCACCCTGCAGACCTACATCACTGAGTTTCGCAACACCATCACTATGTGTGGTGCTGGTTGCATGAACCGTGCCCTGACTGTGGCTACCTTTCAGAGGGGTCTCACCCCTCAGCTGCGTGGTGCTGTAGCCAAGGACCTCAGGTCATTGCCTCACCCCACCCTTGAGGATGCTGTGTCTGCTGCCATTGACAATCACAAGGCCAATGTTGCCTCTGCTGGTGCCAATGTCACTCCCAGCAAACGTGGTGCTGGTCATGCTGCTGCTGTTCGCCCACAGATCTCTACCATCCGGGCAGCTGTCACCCCTGTCTCCGCCTACCGCTCCGGCCGTACTGGCGGCGCTGGTGGCGCTGGGACTTCACGTTCCCACGGCGCTGCGGCTCCGCCGCCCGCCCTAGTCATCTGGTGCTTCCACTGTGGTGTGACCGGTCATAAGACCCCGGACTGCCCCGACGGTCACCTGACCCAGGAGGAAGCTATGCGCAAGAATGGCAACACGGGTATGTTCCTGGCCCTGCAGTCCGCCAATGAGAAGCTGAGGTCAGCTTCAGGCAACAAGCGCCCGCGTCCCCCACCTCCTGGTGACAACGGTGGCTCTGCCCCAGGTCCTAACCAGAACCGCAATGGCCCTGGTGGCCGCGGAGGCCGTTCCGGCAAGGGTGGTGCTGGTCGCAATGGCGGCCGTGGTGCCGGTCAGCGCTAGGGTGTTGCCCTGTCAGGTAGCCAGACCTGTACTGTGGTACCCACATGTTCTGCTGCTGATGAACTTAAGACTGTACTCTGTGGTACTGCTCAAGAGGAAGGATCACTGCACTTCCTGTTTGCTGGCACTGTCAACACTCCTACAATTTAGGCCCTGCGTTTCTCCCTGCGCTTTGGCCGACCTTGTCCAAATGGGCTGAAACTCGGCCAGTTGGTAGCTTGTGATGTAAGGAATCCATCCCAAAAAGAATCAGGTCAAAAAAAATCAAAGGCTGAGGCTGGGCGGCCCGTGGCGTTCACGCAGGGACGGATGCAGGGATGGAGGGGGGGGCGCAGGGACGAGTGCAGGGATTGAAGGGGGGGTGCAGGGACGAACGCAGGGATGACTTGGGGGCGCAGGGACGAACGCAGGGACGTGTGCAGGGACGGATGCAGGGATTTCGGGCGCAGGGACGAGTGCAGGGATGAGCGCAGGGACGAGCGCAGGGATTATGGGCGCAGGGACGAGTGCAGGGATGAGCGCAGGGACGAGCGCAGGGATGCACGCAGGGACGAGCGCAGGGATTTCGGGCGCAGGGACGAGTGCAGGGATGAGCGCAGGGACGAGCGCAGGGATTATGGGCGCAGGGACGAGTGCAGGGATGAGCGCAGGGACGAGCGCAGGGATGCACGCAGGGACGAGCGCAGGGATTTCGGGCGCAGGGACGAGTGCAGGGATGAGCGCAGGGACGAGCGCAGGGATTATGGGCGCAGGGACGAGTGCAGGGATGAGCGCAGGGACGAGCGCAGGGACGAGTGCAGGGACGAGCGCAGGGACGAGTGCAGGGACGAGCGCAGGGACGAGTGCAGGGGTTTCGAGTGCAGGGACGAGTGCAGGGATGAGCGCAGGGACGAGCGCAGGGATTTCGAGTGCAGGGACGGACGCAGGGACGAGCGCAGGGCTCGAGTGCAGGGACGAGTGCAGGGACGAGTGCAGGGACCGACGCAGGGAGTGTAGGGACGTGCATGATGCTTACAGCAGTGTCTAACACGAGCATAAATAACCTTCTTTGTGTTTGCTACATCCAACTACATACATCACATCCATCTTCTGCGATCATTTAGGCTGGAGGCTGGCTGCTGCATGTCAGCTGGCTCCTGCATGTAAGCTTGCTGCCACCAAGCTGCTACGGCCTTGTGGCTGCTGATCCTGACCACTGCTCCATCGCCACACCACTGCCAAGAGGCTGCTGCACCCCTGCACAACAACAACATGCACACAAGGGGACATGGGCACAAGAGCACTCACCTTACTGATGAAGGACGCACCCACGACGCTCATCTGCAATCAGGCAGGCAACATGAATGTGTTGGAATGTGACGCCATATAGATGAAGCGCGACTGGTGCTGCGTGATTGCTGCCACGAAAACGGCGGCTGCACCGCACTGCAACATCGCACCTGGCATAGTGTACGAGTGCAGTCCGGATCCTGCAAGCCTGCGAGCGTGCAAGCCGGCAAACCTGCAAGCCACGAGGCGGCAAGACACATCGCACATCGCTCGATTGCCAGCCGAAGCCACCTACCACCACTAGCGTGCAACACGCCCTCCTCTGTGACGACCACCAGCCAACCCTTGTCGGTGCACCTTCATTCCTCGTACTAAGGCCAATCTTGACGCAAGCCTTTGCCAAGACATCGCAGAACGTTCCCGACAAGGCCTAGCACAGTCTTGATAAGCGCTATCGTGGTTAGTGAACTTTCAAAGTTAGTGAATTGCGAAGCGTGCGAGTGACGAAGTTTGCATGTTGCGGAGCAGTGCTAACGGCGGCATCGTTCATCCCTTAATGGACCCTTCGATACAAGGCAGCACACATATTGCTTCCCCAAGCGGGATCAGGCGACGAGTAATTGGCAAGGGTTGGCTGGTGGTCGTCACAGAGGAGGGCGTGTTGCACGCTAGTGGTGGTAGGTGGCTTCGGCTGGCAATCGAGCGATGTGCGATGTGTCTTGCCGCCTCGTGGCTTGCAGGTTTGCCGGCTTGCACGCTCGCAGGCTTGCAGGATCCGGACTGCACTCGTACACTATGCCAGGTGCGATGTTGCAGTGCGGTGCAGCCGCCGTTTTCGTGGCAGCAATCACGCAGCACCAGTCGCGCTTCATCTATATGGCGTCACATTCCAACACATTCATGTTGCCTGCCTGATTGCAGATGAGCGTCGTGGGTGCGTCCTTCATCAGTAAGGTGAGTGCTCTTGTGCCCATGTCCCCTTGTGTGCATGTTGTTGTTGTGCAGGGGTGCAGCAGCCTCTTGGCAGTGGTGTGGCGATGGAGCAGTGGTCAGGATTAGCAGCCACAAGGCCGTAGCAGCTTGGTGGCAGCAAGCTTACATGCAGGAGCCAGCTGACATGCAGCAGCCAGCCCCCAGCCTAAATGATCGCAGAAGATGGATGTGATGTATGTAGTTGGATGTAGCAAACACAAAGAAGGTTATTTATGCTCGTGCTAGACACTGCTGTAAGCATCATGCACGTCCCTACACTCCCTGCGTCGGTCCCTGCACTCGTCCCTGCACTCGTCCCTGCACTCGTCCCTGCACTCGAGCCCTGCGCTCGTCCCTGCGTCCGTCCCTGCACTCGAAATCCCTGCGCTCGTCCCTGCGCTCATCCCTGCACTCGTCCCTGCACTCGAAACCCCTGCACTCGTCCCTGCGCTCGTCCCTGCACTCGTCCCTGCGCTCGTCCCTGCACTCGTCCCTGCGCTCGTCCCTGCGCTCATCCCTGCACTCGTCCCTGCGCCCATAATCCCTGCGCTCGTCCCTGCGCTCATCCCTTCACTCGTCCCTGCGCCCGAAATCCCTGCGCTCGTCCCTGCGCTCATCCCTGCACTCGTCCCTGCGCCCGAAATCCCTGCGCTCGTCCCTGCGTGCATCCCTGCGCTCGTCCCTGCGCTCATCCCTGCACTCGTCCCTGCGCCCATAGTCCCTGCGCTCGTCCCTGCGCTCATCCCTGCACTCGTCCCTGCGCCCGAAATCCCTGCGCTCGTCCCTGCGTGCATCCCTGCGCTCGTCCCTGCGTGCATCCCTGCGCTCGTCCCTGCGCTCATCCCTGCACTCGTCCCTGCGCCCATAATCCCTGCGCTCGTCCCTGCGCTCATCCCTGCACTCGTCCCTGCGCCCGAAATCCCTGCATCCGTCCCTGCACACGTCCCTGCGTTCGTCCCTGCGCCCCCAAGTCATCCCTGCGTTCGTCCCTGCACCCCCCCTTCAATCCCTGCACTCGTCCCTGCGCCCCCCCCTCCATCCCTGCATCCGTCCCTGCGTGAACGCCACGGGCCGCCCAGCCTCAGCCTTTGATTTTTTTGACCTGATTGTTTTTGGGATGGATTCCTTACATCACAAGCTACCAACTGGCCGAGTTTCAGCCCATTTGGACAAGGTCGGCCAAAGCGCAGGGAGAAACGCAGGGCCTAAATTGTAGGAGTGTAATGGGCATCAGGCCCGTTTCTTGTGTGATACTGGTGCCACACACTCCTTTGTCAGCACTGCCTTTGCTATGAAGCATGCACTGCCATTGGAGTCTCTCCCACAAGCACAACAGTGGTCCCTGGCTGACAACACCACTCTGTCCTGCAATCAGTTTGCCACTGTAGACCTGTGTCTACCTGGTCACTGTGCCACAAGCAGGCTCACTGTCATGCCTAGCTTCGTGCAGGGTTATGACGTGCTTCTGGGTGATGAGTGGCTTTTTGCCAACAAGGCTATCCTTTCTTATGAGGGTAAAACCCTTTCTCTTTCTGCTGCTGGCAAGACTGCTGTGACTCTGCCATGTCCTGCTGTGGCAGCCCCTAAGTATGTTGGGCAATGTTCTGCTGTAAGACCAACCCCTGCATTCTTAATCAATGCTCTCAAAGCCAAGCCTGAGTTAATCTCAGCTACCCAGGCGTCCAGGTGGCTCCTTAAAGGAGGCCGTGCTGTGGTTGCTTTAGTCATGGCTGAAGGCTCAGCCTCTGCCAGTCCTGGTACCCCCAGTGACCAAGACAACCCACACATACCTGCAGCTATCAAAGCTGAGCTGCAAACCCTACTCCATGAGTACAGTGATGTATTTAAACCACTCACTGATACCCCCCCTGAACGTCCTGTGGGTCATACCATACCCCTGGTCCCTGACGCCCGTCCACCTGTGACCCCCATGTACCGACTCAGTAAACCTGAGCAAGAGGAGCTCAAGAGACAGATCTAGGAGCAAAGGTATGATTGAGCCCAGCTCCTTCCCCTATGCTGCACCCATCCTGTTTGTGCAAAAGAACTCAGGTGAGCTACGTATGTGCATTGACTACCGTCAGCTCAACAAGCTCACACTACGTGACCAATATCCCCTGCCCAGGATTGATGATCTGTTTGACAGGTTGTCAGGGTGTTCTGTCTTCTCCTCCCTTGACCTACAAGCTGGTTATCACCAGATCAGGATCACCCCTGAGGACGTCCCCAAGACTGCCTTCAGGACTCCTGAAGGTCACTTCCAATTCAAGGTGCTGTCCTTTGGCCTGACCAATGCCCCTGCCACCTTCCAGCGTGTCATGAATGATGCTTTTGCACCTGTTCTGGGCAAGTGTGCACTAGTGTACCTAGATGACATACTGGTCATGTCTAAGTCTCTACCTAAGCACCTGCAGCACCTACGCCTTGTCTTTGACCTGCTGCGTAGAAACAAACTGTATGCCAAGATGTCCAAATGTGAGTTCATGCAGCTCACCCTCAGGTTTCTTGGGCATGTGATCTCAGCTGGTGCCATCTCTGTGGACCCTGATAAGGTGAGGGCCATTGTTGACTGGCCTGTCCCTTCGTCCCTGACCCAACTGCAGTCCTTCCTGGGTGCTGCCAACTTTGTTCGCAAGTTTGTGCATAACTTCAGTGCCATCTCAGCACCCCTGACTGATCTGTGTGGCAAGCTCAGTGCCACATTCCCATGGCACTCCTGGCCTGACCATGAACGTCATGCCTTCTATGAGCTCAAAGCTGCTGTGGCTAACGTGCCTATGCTGCGCCTGCCAGATCACACCCAACCCTTCCAGGTGTACTGTGATGCCTCACTCCAAGGAGTAGGTGCAGTCCTGATGCAGGATGGGTACCCCCTTGCCTATCTGAGCAAGAAGTTGTCCTCTGCTGAGGTCAACTACACCACAGGTGAGCAAGAGATGCTTGCTCTAGTCACCGCATGCAAGGAATGGCGTTGCTACCTTGAAGGTGTGCCATTCACTCTGTTCACCGACCATAAGCCTTTGATTTCACTGCCTACACAGAAAAATCTGTCTAGGCGTCAGGCTAGGTGGATGGAGCTGCTGTCTAGGTTTGACTTTAAACTTGAGTACATCCCAGGTCCAGTCAACCCAGCAGATCCTTTATCCCGGTTAATCACTGGCCCCCAGGAAGGTGCCACTGTGTGTGCAATGCTCACCAGACGGCAGGCCAAACTTTCCTGTGGGGGGGAGGGAGCTAGTGGTGCTCGAGCCCTTGAGGCCAATGCCCCTGCTGCCGTCACTGCGAAATCCTCCTTAACTCCAGAGATTACTGAAATACTGCTGATACAAGCCATAACAGGGACCTCGTTCCCCTGGTCACCTGTACATCTGACACCTCAGTGCACTATCCTGCGGCTCTTGCCCATCCTCTGGGTTTGTCTGATCAACTCATCCAAGGATACCGGCTTGACCCTGCGTTTAATGCTGAAGCTGATCTGTCCAGCATGTACCAGGACACACATGGCCTATGGCGGCTCACTGGTAAGGATAAGGTAGTGGTCCCCAATGACTCTGAGCTGCGCAACCACATTTTGCACGAGATGCATGATGCAGTCTATTCAGGTCATGTGGGTATCAGTAAAACCCTGGAACGTGTGTCACGTGTGTTTTGGTGGAACACAATGCGTGCTGACGTCAGGTACTATGTGTCCACATGTGATGCCTGTCAACGTGACAAGGCGTCCACTCTCAAGCCAGGTGGCCTACTCAACCCTCTGTTTATACCTGACTACCGCTGGGAGTCTGTGTCCATGGACTTCATTACCAAGCTACCCTCTGGGTCACATGGGTATGATGCTATCTGTGTCTTTGTGGACAGGCTCAGCAAGATGGTTCACTTTGTGCCATGCCGTGAGGACCTGAAGGCACGCCGTTTTGCACAATTGTTCATTGACCATGTGTACAAACTGCATGGCATGCCTGCTGAGCTGATCTCTGACCGGGGCTCACTGTTCACAAGTGTGTTCTGGCGTGAGGTCATGAGGCGCTGTGGCTCTAAGCCTGCCCTCTCATCATCTTATCATCCACAGTCTGATGGCCAGACAGAAAGGTACAACCGTGTGTTAGAGGAGATGCTCAGGCACTATATCTCCCCTACTCAATCTGACTGGCCTGACTACTTAGCCTTGGCTGAGATTGCTGTCAACAACTCGTGGCAGGAGTCCATCCAGTCCACTCCCTTCCTGGTCAACACAGGTCAGTCCCCTGTGACTGTTGGCCTACGTGATCTGCCTTATGGGGGCCGTTGTCCCTCTGCTCATGCCTTTACCCGCTGGTGGCAGGATGCTGTTGCCAATGCCAGGAAGTGCATGGCTGCAGCCCAATCCCGTCAGGCTGCCTATGCCAACAAGGCCAGGCGTGACGTTGAGTACAAGGTGGGCCAGAAGGTGTTGCTCAGCACCAAGAACCTCAAGCTTCAGCCTGGGAAGGCTCGTAAGCTCATACCTAGGTATGTGGGTCCCTTTGAGATCCTGCTGCTGGTTGGTGCAGTAGCTGTCAAGCTAGACCTGCCTGCCAGCATGAGCCGTCTGCACCCTGGCTTCCATGTGTCACTCATCAAGCCTTACACTGGCACTGATGTTGGCTTCATGCCACCTCCTGTGACATGGATGGATGAGACCCCTGTGTACTATGTTGAGCGTTTGCTTGACCACAAGGGTGTGAAAGACAACAAAGCCAGTTTCTACCTGGTGCAGTGGGAGGGTTATGACTCCACTCACAACACCTGGGAGCCCAGGTCCAACCTGACTGACTGTGACAAGGTCCTGGCTGAATACAATGCTATCCATCATCTTAAGTAAGTCTCCTGCATGCATGCTGCCGCGCTGCTGCCCTGAGGCACTCTCTTGTCTGTGCTTACAAAGCCTATTGTTATGTGTTACAATTCCCCTTTTACAGTTGGTCTCTGACCACACCCAGCTTTGACCTGGCTCTACCTTCATGGTACCCAGTAGCTAACCCAGTGAGACCTAGGTCTTGCGAGTCTCGGGTTTAACCTGAGGCGGAACGGGCATCCCCTTGGGGGGGAGGAATGTAAGGGCGCGCTCCGCGTAGTCCCTTAGTGTCGTCTGGGCTGTCGCGGTTAACCCGAGGCAGCTACAGGATATCGGTCACACCGCATTAGTGTGAGTTGGCAGGTTCAGCCTAGCAGCGTAAGCTGTGAGGACAACTGGTTCGATTCCAGGGGGCCCCGTTCTAAGCCCTAGCCTTCTCACGGTAGTGCCTTGTGGCCGACTGTTTAAGTACCCGCACTTCGGTGCCCTCGCGGCCGGCTCAGTGTTACACATGGTTCAAACGGTCCAGCGTCGCCTTTATAAGGCTGCACGTTACAGGCGGGGTCAGGGGGCGAGGGCGTGGAGGAGGTGGAGGGCGTAGGGGCGCAGGGGGCGGGGCGGGAGGGCAGGCTGCCGACCCAGCTGACGAGGGGCCTGGCACTTGGCCTAAGGAGGAGTGGCTCTTGGGCCCCTGGGCTCACCTGCAGCTGGACCCTCAAGTGTGGGGCGTGGGCACCACCACCCTGCTGGTCTTCTATGTCAAGCATGCCAAGGTGCGCCTCCACCAGCTCCAGCGCGTCGGTGCCGACCCCTTCTTCCCACCAGGTGGGGGCCTGTGGCCTGCGCTGTGGGGTGTGTGCCCCCTCAGGGCAGCGGGCGAAGCGGAGGTGGCAGCGGTGGCTGATGGAGCCCTGAGAGCTGTGGAGCTCAAGTGGGAGGCCAGTGCGCTGCAGGTGGCAGGCCAGGGGGCAGCGTGGGAGCGGGAGCAGCAGGGCAGGGATGTGGAGGAGCGGCTCCCCGAGGAGGTGCAGGGCAGCCAACCGTCTCGCTGGCTTGACACCTCCGCCAGGGCGCACCAGCGACCCTCGCCGCAGATGAGGGCGGCCCAGCAGGCTGAGCGGCAGCTGGAGGCCCACCAGCGGCGTGGGGGCAGGCGGCCAGTTGCTCAGCCCGCCCCCCGGGCCGACACGGTGGACCAGCTGGCTGTGGGTGTTCAGGCGGGCCAGCCGTGTGCGAAGGTGTGGAAGGAGCTGCTAGACCCCACCCTCCGTCGAGAGCATGTCATCGTGGCCTGGCGGGTGCTTCACGCCAGCCTCATGGTCGGGGCCTTGTGGGGTCACATCCTCACGGGGGCGACTGCCCCGGGCTCGTCTGCCTGCCGCTTCTGCCAGCCGGGGCACCTGGAGACCCTCACCCACGCCTTCCTGACCTGCACCGCCGTGGCCCCAGCCTGGGAGTGGGTACTGGACGTGTACGGCCGCCTCACAGGCACCCGCCCCCCCTCGGGCGACGCCATGCTGCTCCTCAGTGGGCGCCCCACCCGCGGCGAGGACCCACCCTTCCAGCCCCCTGACAGCCTGCTGTGGCTCCGTCTGCGCGTTGCCTACCTGGGCACAGTGTGGCGCCACCGCAGCTCAGGAGGCGCTACAGCCCTGCAGCCACAGCAGGTGGCGAGGCGGGTCGTGGAGGAGGTCATCTCCACCCCCACCACGGCCGTCAAGCGTGAGTGGCATCGGGTGGGGACGGATATCCGCGTGGGCCTCTGCGGCGCTGTGCCCTCCACCTGGTTCAAGGGAAAGGACCCGGAGCTGGAGGCTGCCCACTTCGACCAGCTGTGGCCCGAGGCGTCAGGGGCTTGGTTTGCCAAACAGCCTAGGAGGGAGCGGAGGGGAGGGCAGGAGGGGGCAGAGGGGAGGGTTGGGGCAGGAGGAGTGGAGGAGGAGAGGGCAGCAGGGAGGCCTAGTCATGGGGAGAGCAGGGCGCAGTGGGAGGGGGAGCTGTTTGTTCGCCTTTCCTTGCAGTGGCCCGTCCCCTTCCACGTCGAGCCAGCCTGAGCTGCAGGGTTGCTGGTGGGGGCTTAGTGCGTTCCGTGGGTGGGGTGGGCTTTGGGGGGGTGTCTAGGTGTCAGGGACCGGGGGCTTAGGTGGTCTTGGTTCGAGCATTGGGGTTGGGGGTAGGGTTGTAGGTTTCAGGTCGAGGGGCGGGGCTAAGGCTCGTGTGGGTAGTTTTGTGGGGAGGGTCTGAGGAGGTGTGCACAGCTAGGGGGGAGGGCGTTGGTGTGGGGGAGTGTATTGGCGTTGTCCTTGGGAGGTGGTTGCTTGGGGTGTGTGGACCTTTGCTTGGGTGGTGTTGACCGCTGTGTTTGGGTGTGGTGCTTGGGGATCGTGTATGGGGGAATCTTGTTTGTTGTAGTCTTTTCTTTTCTTCTTTTCTTTAGTCACTCTCACTCTCTTGTAATGCTCCTCCTGTGAAAAAAAACCTTCCCGTCTCTGACCCGATCGAGCACCACGATGGTGAGGTCGTCCGCATACTCCTCTGAGGGGAGCGCGGGGGTCAGGGAGGCCCTGTGCATGGCCAGAGGGCTGGAGGGGATGGTGGGGGTGCTGATGCGGCCTGCCAGCTGGAGCGAGCTGATGTAGCAGACCAGCGGCTGGAGCACGATGCACCAGTAGAGCGGGGAGGCCCCGCTGCCCTGCAGCAGCCCCGACGCAAGGCGGAAGCTGTCGGTGAGGTGGCCGTTGACCAGCACCTGGATCGTGGCCCCCCGGTGCAGCAGCTGAGCCCTGCGCACATGCCCCTCCCGGCAGAACCCCATGGCCTCCATCGTGTCCTGGAGCAAGCCCCAGGACACGTTGTCATAGGCCCCCGCCGGGTCCAGCAACAGCAGCCAGGCTGGACTGCCCCGCTGCTGCAGGTACTCCAGCAGGCCCAGGTGGAACTGCACGCTGTCGCTGATGTCCCTTCCTAGGATGAGGGCCGATTGAGAGGGGGACACCATCAGGTCCAAGGGCAGCTGCAGCCGGTCCTCCAGCGCCTTGGCCACCAGGCGCACGTCGCAGTTGAGGAGCGTGATGGGGCGGTAGCCGGCCACCTGGTCCCTCGGCTTGCCAGCCTTGGGCACGATGGTGATGATGCTGGTGAGGAACTCAGCTAGGGGGGCAGGGTTAGTGGTGTCTGCCGGGCCTCTCGCAACATGGCCCGCAGCGGCCGCCCCAGCTATACCCACAACCGGTCGTAGACCTCCATGGGCAGCCCATCTAGCCCCGGGGCCTTGCTGTGCGCGCAGCCTTGCAGAGCCCGGCCCAACTCCTCCTCTGACAGCATAGGGCTGCCATCGGGGCCCTCGGCAGCCCTGGCCTGGGTGGGGGTGAGGTGGGAGGTGAGGCTGCCGAGCAGCGTGGCGCGCGCAGCTGTGTCTACCGGCTTGGCTGCGGAGACTCCGGTTGGCTCGGCGGCTGAGTAGTGCTGCTGGAAAGCCCTGCACGCTGCCTTCACCCCGGCCGGCGTGGTGAGGTCTGTTGGCTGACCTGGCTGGCCGGGAAGCTGGAGAGAGGAGATGAAGGTGGGGGTGTTGCGCGGGCTTGTCGCGATGGTAGAAGAAGAAGGAGGAGCGGTCGACGTAGAACAGGTCGAGGACTGCGCTGGCCAGCAGGGACTGCTGGGCCCCCTGCTCCCTCGCCCCCACACCCACCAGGGATGCGGCCTCTCCCAGGTGCTGCGCCGCCTGCACCTCAGCCTCCCCCTCTCGCTTCACAAAACAACCTCCCCCTCTCGCTCCGGCTAAACAAGCCCAGCTACAGCCTAGGCTGACCCCGGAGGAGCGAGCCACCCACCTCCGACCTCTACCCGCCCAGCGTCACGTGGCACAGGAGTAGGCTCAAGGGCAGGAGCAAGGATGGGCCAGGGGGGTGGGCAGGGGAGGGGGCCGGGCAAGGGGGCGGGGCGGGGTGAGGGGGCGAGGGCGTGGAGGAGGTGGAGGGCGTAGGGGCGCAGGGGGCGGGGCGGGAGGGCAGGCTGCCGACCCAGCTGACGAGGGGCCTGACACTTGGCCTAAGGAGGAGTGGCTCTTGGGCCCCTGGGCTCACCTGCAGCTGGACCCTCAAGTGTGGGGCGTGGGCACCACCACCCTGCTGGTCTTCTCTGTCAAGCATGCCAAGGTGCGCCTCCACCAGCTCCAGCGCGTCGGTGCCGACCCCTACTTCCCACCAGGTGGGGGCCTGTGGCCTGCGCTGTGGGGTGTGCGCCCCCCCCGGGCAGCGGGCGAACCGGAGGTGTCAGCGGTGGCTGATGGAGCCCTGAGAGCTGTGGAGCTCAAGTGGGAGGCCAGTGCGCAGCAGGTGGCAGGCCAGGGGGCAGCGTGGGAGCGGGAGCAGCAGGGCAGGGATGTGGAGGAGCGGCTCCCCGAGGAGGTGCAGGGCAGCCAACCGTCTCGCTGGCTTGACACCTCCGCCAGGGCGCACCAGCGACCCTCGCCGCAGATGAGGGCAGCCCAGCAGGCTGAGCGGCAGCTGGAGGCCCACCAGCGGCGTGGGGGCAGGCGGCCAGTTGCTCAGCCCGCCCCCCGGGCCGACACGGTGGACCAGCTGGCTGTGGGTGTTCAGGCGGGCCAGCCGTGTGCGAAGGTGTAAGGGCGCGCTCCGCGTAGTCCCTTAGTGTCGTCTGGGCTGTCGCGGTTAACCCGAGGCAGCTACAGGATATCGGTCACACCGCATTAGTGTGAGTTGGCAGGTAAAGCCTAGCAGCGTAAGCTGTGAGGACAACTGGTTCGATTCCAGGGGGCCCCGTTCTAAGCCCTAGCCTTCTCACGGTAGTGCCTTGTGGCCGACTGTTTAAGTACCCGCACTTCGGTGCCCTCGCGGCCGGCTCAGTGTTACACATGGTTCAAACGGTCCAGCGTCAGCCTTTATAAGGCTGCACGTTACAAGTGGTTTCCGACCGATAAGCCAGTAGCACACTCCGCCTCGACCATATCAAAATGGTTCAAACTCGCATTGAATACACAGTCACCGCAGAAGATGAGGCACGCGCTAGGCGCCATAGGCTTAGGCCAGCTAGGCGTGGGCCCACCGCTTCACCTACCCCCGAGGCAGTTGCTGCCCGGGAAGCAGCGGACGCTGCAAGGCTAGTTAGTCCTCGTGACGCTGCCATAGCTCGGCTGCCTGCAAATATTGACCCGGCTTCGGCCGCGGGCATTGCACTGAAAGACTTCCTTGAGGAGCAGTCCTGGCCTGAGGCCCACACTGAGTACCTAGTCTACCTAAACGGTCGCTCGGTCACAGAACACGAGGCTATGCTGACGGATTCAATTACCCGCTTGGCTGCCCGCAATGCTGCTGCGGACACTCCCCTTGTTGAGGAGGGTCAGCTGGAAGACGACGACGAGGAGGAGGAGCTGGACGAACGCGACACGGCCATTCAGGAGCTCCACGCCTCCCTTCAGGCTCGCGAGGACATTCTGGTCGCTGTTCAAGCTCGGCTCACTGCCCTGGAGGCTAGCCACGCCGCTGTCACTGCTGGGGTAAGTCCTGCTGTTGGTCTTAGCTCCGCGGCCCCAGTCAGGTCTCCTCCGCCCTACGGGCTTGCAGCCGGACAGCATCGCAATACTGTAGCGAACCTGTTTGGTGCTGGTCGTCTCTCTTCTCGACAGCCTGCTGGTGCTGTTGCACCCCAGTCTGCTGCTCCGCAGGAAATCGACCCCGCAGCTGCAGGTGGGTCTACAGGTCCCCACCATCCTGCTGCAGGACATGTAGGTAATGGCAGCTCTGTTGTCCAGCCTGCTGTCCAGCCTGCTGTGCACAATGCTACACACACTGCTGTTGCTGCATCTGCTGCACGTGCTGCATACACTGCTGCACAAGCCACAGTAGCCCAGGGTGCTCCTGTCTCTGGCAGGGCTCCAGTGGGGCAGAGTCCTAACAGGCCTGTCACCAGGGCAGCAGCCTCCATTGCTGCAATCCGTCAGAAGTATGCTGGGCTGTCTGGTGGTTCTGCCCCAGCCCCACTTGCTGCTGTGCCTCAGGCACCTGACACTGTGGTGCACTCCCACAGGGGCTTGCCCCCTGTTGAGCGTTGGTCTGACAACAGCCTTGCTCAGGGAAAACGTGCTGTCACCTTTCTTGAGGATCTTGAGGTGCACTGTGTTAATAATAACCTTGATCCTGCCCTTGCACTGCCATCCTTCTTGACAGGCAAAGCTAGGGAGGTCTGGTTCAAGTCCATCAGGGATGCATATGCCCTGGCACACACTGGGTACCCCCCATGGGACTACCTGTGCAAACAGTTCATTGAGATGGTGGGAGAGGATCTTGTCACTGACCTTGACCAGGCTCATGACAAGCTAATGAACTTTGAGCTGCTGCGCATGTCCTCAGGTGTCACCCTGCAGGCCTACATCACTGAGTTTCGCAACACCATCACTATGTGTGGTGCTGGTTGCATGAACCGTGCTCTGACTGTGGCTACCTTTCAGAGGGGTCTCACCCCTCAGCTGCGTGGTGCTGTGGCCAAAGACCTTAGGATACTGCCTCACCCCACCCTTGAGGATGCTGTGTCTGCTGCCATTGACAACCACAAGGCTAATGTTGCCTCTGCTGGTGCCAATGTCACTCCCAGCAAACGTGGTGCTGGTCATGCTGCTGCTGCTGTGCGCCCACAGATCTCTGCCATCCGGGCAGCTGTCACCCCTGTCTCCGCCTACCGCTCCGGCCGTACCGGCGGCGCTGGTGGCGCTGGGACTTCACGTTCCCACGGCGCTGCGGCTCCGCCGCCCGCCCCAGTCATCTGGTGCTTCCACTGTGGTGTGACCGGTCATAAGACCCCGGACTGCCCCGACGGTCACCTGACCCAGGAGGAAGCTATGCGCAAGAATGGCAACACGGGTATGTTCCTGGCCCTGCAGTCCGCCAATGAGAAGCTCAGGTCAGCTTCTGGCAACAAGCGCCCGCGTCCCCCACCTCCTGGCGACAATGGTGGCTCTGCCCCAGGTCCTAGCCAGAACCGCAATGGCCCTGGTGGCCGCGGAGGCCGTTCCGGCAAGGGTGGTGCTGGTCGCAATGGCGGCCGTGGTGCCGGCCAGCGCTAGGGTGTTGCCCTGTCAGGTAGCCAGACCTGTACTGTGGTACCCACATGTTCTGCTGCTGATGAACTTAAGACTGTACTCTGTGGTACTGCTCAAGAGGAAGGATCACTGCACTTCCTGTTTGCTGGCACTGTCAATGGGCATCAGGCCCGTTTCTTGTGTGATACTGGTGCCACACACTCCTTTGTCAGCACTGCCTTTGCTATGAAGCATGCACTGCCATTGGAGTCTCTCCCACAAGCACAACAGTGGTCACTGGCTGACAACACCACTCTGTCTTGCAATCAGTTTGCCACTGTAGACCTGTGTCTACCTGGTCACTGTGCTACAAGCAGGCTCACTGTCATGCCTAGCTTCGTGCAGGGTTATGACGTGCTTCTGGGTGATGAGTGGCTGTTTGCCAACAAGGCTATCCTTTCTTATGAGGGTAAAACCCTTTCTCTTTCTGCTGCTGGCAAGACTGCTGTGACTCTGCCATGTCCTGCTGTGGCAGCCCCTAAGTATGTTGGGCAATGTTCTGCTGTAAGACCAACCCCTGCATTCTTAATCAATGCTCTCAAAGCCAAGCCTGAGTTAATCTCAGCTACCCAGGCGTCCAGGTGGCTCCTTAAAGGAGGCCGTGCTGTGGTGGCTTTAGTCATGGCTGAAGGCTCAGCCTCTGCCAGTCCTGGTACCCCCAGTGACCAAGACAACCCACACATACCTGCAGCTATCAAAGCTGAGCTGCAAACCCTACTCGATGAGTACAGTGATGTATTTAAACCACTCACTGATACCCCCCCTGAACGTCCTGTGGGTCATACCATACCCCTGGTCCCTGACGCCCGTCCACCTGTGACCCCCATGTACCGACTCAGTAAACCTGAGCAAGAGGAGCTCAAGAGACAGATCCAGGACTACCTGAGCAAAGGTATGATTGAGCCCAGCTCCTCCCCCTATGCTGCACCCATCCTGTTTGTGCAAAAGAACTCAGGTGAGCTACGTATGTGCATTGACTACCGTCAGCTCAACAAGCTCACACTACGTGACCAATACCCCCTGCCCAGGATTGATGATCTGTTTGACAGGTTGTCAGGGTGTTCTGTCTTCTCCTCCCTTGACCTACAAGCTGGTTATCACCAGATCAGGATCACCCCTGAGGACGTCCCCAAGACTGCCTTCAGGACTCCTGAAGGTCACTTCCAATTCAAGGTGCTGTCCTTTGGCCTGACCAATGCCCCTGCCACCTTCCAGCGTGTCATGAATGATGCTTTTGCACCTGTCCTGGGCAAGTGTGCACTAGTGTACCTAGATGACATACTGGTCATGTCTAAGTCTCTACCTAAGCACCTGCAGCACCTACGCCTTGTCTTTGACCTGCTGCGTAAAAACAAACTGTATGCCAAGATGTCCAAATGTGAGTTCATGCAGCTCACCCTCAGGTTTCTTGGGCATGTGATCTCAGCTGGTGCCATCTCTGTGGACCCTGATAAGGTGAGGGCCATTGTGGACTGGCCTGTCCCTTCGTCCCTGACCCAACTGCAGTCCTTCCTGGGTGCTGCCAACTTTGTTCGCAAGTTTGTGCATAACTTCAGTGCCATCTCAGCACCCCTGACTGATCTGTGTGGCAAGCTCAGTGCCACATTCCCATGGCACTCCTGGCCTGACCATGAACGTCTTGCCTTCTATGAGCTCAAAGCTGCTGTGGCTAACGTGCCTATGCTGCGCCTGCCAGATCACACCCAACCCTTCCAGGTGTACTGTGATGCCTCACTCCAAGGAGTAGGTGCAGTCCTGATGCAGGATGGGTACCCCCTTGCCTATCTGAGCAAGAAGTTGTCCTCTGCTGAGGTCAACTACACCACAGGTGAGCAAGAGATGCTTGCTCTTGTCACCGCATGCAAAGAATGGCGTTGCTACCTTGAAGGTGTGCCATTCACTCTATTCACCGACCATAAGCCTTTGATTTCACTGCCTACACAGAAGAATCTGTCTAGGCGTCAGGCTAGGTGGATGGAGCTGCTGTCTAGGTTTGACTTTAAACTTGAGTACATCCCAGGTCCAGTCAACCCAGCAGATCCTTTATCCCGGTTAATCACTGGCCCCCAGGAAGGTGCCACTGTGTGTGCGATGCTCACCAGACGGCAGGCCAAACTTTCCTGTGGGGGGGAGGGAGCTAGTGGTGCTAGAGCCCTTGAGGCCAATGCCCCTGCTGCCGTCACTCCTTAACTCCAGAGATTACTGAAAATACTGCTGATACAAGCCATAACAGGGACCTCGTTCCCCTGGTCACCTGTACATCTGACACATCAGTGCACTATCCTGCGGCTCCTGCCCATCCTCTGGGTTTGTCTGATCAACTCATCCAAGGATACCGGCTTGACCCTGCGTTTAATGCTGAAGCTGATCTGTCCAGCATGTACCAGGACACACATGGCCTATGGCGGCTCACTGGTAAGGATAAGGTAGTGGTCCCCAATGACTCTGAGCTGCGCAACCACATCTTGCACGAGATGCATGATGCAGTCTATTCAGGTCATGTGGGTATCAGTAAAACCCTGGAACGTGTGTCACGTGTGTTTTGGTGGAACACAATGCGTGCTGACGTCAGGTACTATGTGTCCACATGTGATGCCTGTCAACGTGACAAGGCGTCTACTCTCAAGCCAGGTGGCCTACTCAACCCTCTGTCTATACCTGACTACCGCTGGGAGTCTGTGTCCATGGACTTCATTACCAAGCTACCCTCTGGGTCACATGGGTATGATGCTATCTGTGTCTTTGTGGACAGGCTCAGCAAGATGGTTCACTTTGTGCCATGCCGTGAGGACCTGAAGGCACGCCGTTTTGCACAACTGTTCGTTGACCATGTGTACAAACTGCATGGCATGCCTGCTGAGCTGATCTCTGACCGGGGCTCACTGTTTACAAGTGTGTTCTGGCGTGAGGTCATGAGGCGCTGTGGCTCTAAGCCTGCCCTCTCATCATCTTATCATCCACAGTCTGATGGCCAGACAGAAAGGTATAACCGTGTGTTAGAGGAGATGCTCAGGCACTACATCTCCCCTACTCAATCTGACTGGCCTGACTACTTAGCCTTGGCTGAGATTGCTGTCAACAACTCGTGGCAGGAGTCCATCCAGTCCACCCCCTTCCTGGTCAACACAGGTCAGTCCCCTGTGACTGTTGGCCTACGTGATCTGCCTTATGGGGGCCGTTGTCCCTCTGCTCATGCCTTTACCCGCTGGTGGCAGGATGCTGTTGCCAATGCCAGGAAGTGCATGGCTGCAGCCCAATCCCGTCAGACTGCCTATGCCAACAAGGCCAGGCGTGACGTTGAGTACAAGGTGGGCCAGAAGGTGTTGCTCAGCACCAAGAACCTCAAGCTTCAGCCTGGGAAGGCTCGTAAGCTCATACCTAGGTATGTGGGTCCCTTTGAAATCCTGCTGCTGGTTGGTGCAGTAGTTGTCAAGCTAGACCTGCCTGCCAGCATGAGCCGTCTGCACCCTGTCTTCCATGTGTCACTCATCAAGCCTTACACTGGCACTGATGTGGGCTTCATGCCACCTCCTGTGACATGGATGGATGAGACCCCTGTGTACTATGTTGAGCGTTTGCTTGACCACAAGGGTGTGAAAGACAACAAGGCCAGTTTCTACCTGGTGCAGTGGGAGGGTTATGACTCCACTCACAACACCTGGGAGCCCAGGTCCAACCTGACTGACTGTGACAAGATCTTGGCTGAATACAATGCTATCCATCATCTTAAGTAAGTCTCCTGCATGCATGCTGCCGCGCTGCTGCACTGAGGCACTCTATTCTCTGTGCTTACAAAGCCTATGGTCATATGTTACAATTCCCCTTTTACAGTTGGTCTCTGACCACACCCAGCTTTGACCTGGCTCTACCTTCATGGTACCCAGTAGCTAACCAAGTGAGACCTAGGTCTTGCGAGTCTCGGGTTTAACCTGAGGCGGAACGGGCATCCCCTTGGGGGGGAGGAATGTAAGGGCGCGCTCCGCGTAGTCCCTTAGTGTCGTCTGGGCTGTCGCGGTTAACCCGAGGCAGCTACAGGATATCGGTCACACCGCATTAGTGTGAGTTGGCAGGTAAAGCCTAGCAGCGTAAGCTGTGAGGACAACTGGTTCGATTCCAGGGGGCCCCGTTCTAAGCCCTAGCCTTCTCACGGTAGTGCCTTGTGGCCGACTGTTTAAGTACCCGCACTTCGGTGCCCTCGCGGCCGGCTCAGTGTTACACATGGTTCAAACGGTCCAGCGTCAGCCTTTATAAGGCTGCACGTTACAGAAGGTGTGGAAGGAGCTGCTAGACCCCACCCTCCGTCGAGAGCATGTCATCGTGGCCTGGCTGGTGCTTCACGCCAGCCTCATGGTCGGGGCCTTGTGGGGTCACATCCTCACGGGGGCGACTGCCCCGGGCTCGTCTGCCTGCCGCTTCTGCCAGCCGGGGCACCTGGAGACCCTCACCCACGCCTTCCTGACCTGCACCGCCGTGGCCCCAGCCTGGGAGTGGGTACTGGACGTGTACGGCCGCCTCACAGGCACCCGCCCCCCCTCGGGCGACGCCATGCTGCTCCTCAGTGGGCGCCCCACCCGCGGCGAGGACCCACCCTTCCAGCCCCCTGACAGCCTGCTGTGGCTCCGTCTGCGAGTGGCCTACCTGGGCGCAGTGTGGCGCCACCGCAGCTCAGGAGGCGCTACAGCCCTGCAGCCACAGCAGGTGGCGAGGCGGGTCGTGGAGGAGGTCATCTCCACCCCCACCACGGCCGTCAAGCGTGAGTGGCATCGGGTGGGGACGGACATCCGCGTGGGCCTCTGCGGCGCTGTGCCCTCCACCTGGTTCAAGGGAAAGGACCCGGAGCTGGAGGCTGCCCACTTCGACCAGCTGTGGCCCGAGGCGTCAGGGGCTTGGTTTGCCAAACAGCCTAGGAGGGAGCGGAGGGGAGGGCAGGAGGGGGCAGAGGGGAGGGTTGGGGCAGGAGGAGTGGAGGAGGAGAGGGCAGCAGGGAGGCCTAGTCATGGGGAGAGCAGGGCGCAGTGGGAGGGGGAGCTGTTTGTTCGCCTTTCCTTGCAGTGGTCCGTCCCCTTCCACGTCGAGCCAGCCTGAGCTGCAGGGTTGCTGGTGGGGGCTTAGTGCGTTACGTGGGTGGGGTGGGCTTTGGGGGGGTGTCTAGGTGTCAGGGACCGGGGGCTTAGGTGGTCTTGGTTCGAGCATTGGGGTTGGGGGTAGGGTTGTAGGTTTCAGGTCGAGGGGCGGGGCTAAGGCTCGTGTGGGTAGTTTTGTGGGGAGGGTCTGAGGAGGTGTGCACAGCTAGGGGGGAGGGCGTTGGTGTGGGGGAGTGTATTGGCGTTGTCCTTGGGAGGTGGTTGCTTGGGGTGTGTGGACCTTTGCTTGGGTGGTGTTGACCGCTGTGTTTGGGTGTGGTGCTTGGGGATCGTGTATGGGGGAATCTTGTTTGTTGTAGTCTTTTCTTTTCTTCTTTTCTTTAGTCACTCTCACTCTCTTGTAATGCTCCTCCTGTGAAAAAAAACCTTCCCGTCTCTGACCCGATCGAGCACCACGATGGTGAGGTCGTCCGCATACTCCTTTGAGGGGAGCGCGGGGGTCAGGGAGGCCCTGTGCATGGCCAGAGGGCTGGAGGGGATGGTGGGGGTGCTGATGCGGCCTGCCAGCTGGAGCGAGCTGATGTAGCAGACCAGCGGCTGGAGCACGATGCACCAGTAGAGCGGGGAGGCCCCGCTGCCCTGCAGCAGCCCCGACGCAAGGCGGAAGCTGTCGGTGAGGTGGCCGTTGACCAGCACCTGGATCGTGGCCCCCCGGTGCAGCAGCTGAGCCCTGCGCACATGCCCCTCCCGGCAGAACCCCATGGCCTCCATCGTGTCCTGGAGCAAGCCCCAGGACACGTTGTCATAGGCCCCCGCTAGCTCCAGAAACAACAGCCAGGCAGGGCTGCCCCGCTGCTGCAGGTACTCCAGCAGGCCCAGGTGGAACTGCACGCTGTCGCTGATGTCCCTTCCTAGGATGAGGGCCGATTGAGAGGGGGACACCATCAGGTCCAAGGGCAGCTGCAGCCGGTCCCCTACTGCCTTGGCCACCAGGCGCACGTCGCAGTTGAGGAGCGTGATGGGGTGGTAGCCGGCCACCTGGTCCCTCGGCTTGCCAGCCTTGGGCACGAGGGTGATGATGCCGGTCAGGAACTCAGCCAGCGGGGCAGGGTCAGTGGTGTCTGCCAGGGCCTCTCGCAACATGGCCCGCAGCGGCCGCCCCAGCTCCACCCACAGCCGGTCGTAGACCTCCATGGGCAGCCCATCTAGCCCCGGGGCCTTGCTGTGCGCGCAGCCTTGCAGAGCCCGGCCCAACTCCTCCTCTGACAGCATAGGGCTGCCATCGGGGCCCTCGGCAGCCCTGGCCTGGGTGGGGGTGAGGTGGGAGGTGAGGCTGCCGAGCAGCGTGGCGCGCGCAGCTGTGTCTACCGGCTTGGCTGCGGAGACTCCGGTTGTAACAGTTGTATGGCGCATGCAAGTGTGATGCTGGCCATAAGGTACTGTGAACCCTGTAAAGGGAACAGTGGGTTCACAGCCCAACGAGCTACCCCGCTCTAAGCTCGTGGTACATGGCATTTAGGCTAGGTCATCCTGTGGGGTGCGTGGTTGAGATTTCCCGCACGTTACATTGGTTTCTCGACCGATGTTTCGCCAAGTGCTTCGGCTTGCATCAGCGGATAGCGGATGACATCGTATGGTATGTGCGATGCAAGCCGCATTCGGAAGCCGCCGCCGCCGGATTCGATTCGGCGCCAGCCCTTTGAAGTGTGTCCGTCCAAAGTGTGCACATTCGCAGAGCTGCGGGACGTAGCTCATGTTTGGCCGCAGGCCATTTTGTGTTTAGTGCACTTCACTCGGTCAGGTCGCATCGTGGCGTGACCGCCTTGGTGTGGCGCAGAACGTGGCGCCTTGACGTGGTGCATTCCCGAGGCTCTAGCCTTAGCCTGTTGGCTGCAGCCTACATGCCTGAATGTCGTGATGCTAGTCTAGCTGTAAGGAGGGCTGTTGACTAGGCACACGACTCATGGCCCTCGGTAGTCATGGCCTAGGCTGCTTGGTGATGCTCATGTTGTAGCCGCAGCTGCAGGTCACCCTGGCTTGGTGTGGCCAAGTGGCCAGGTGCAGCCAGGTGCAGCCAGGTGCAGCCGGGTGATAGCCGTGGCTTAGGCTCATGGACAGAGCTCATGACATAGACATGGTTTGTCATGGCTGGCATGAAGGTGATGGGAAGTCGGCGGCTAATCCGATATGCCCCAACATCGTGTGCAAGGAAGTGCTGGCTGCAGGTATCCCGTCATCCTCATGAAGTTGTCCTCATGATGTTGGCCGAGACCAAGGGGCAAGGTCTAATGCTTGACATGGCTGGCATGGCTGGCATGGCTGGCATGGCTGGCATGCTGACATGGCCGGCATGGCTGGCATGCTGACATGGCCGGCATGCTGGTATGGCTGGCATGGCTGGAATGAGCCGGCATGGCTGGCATGGCTGGGATGACCAGCATGGCTGGTATGGCTGGCATGGCTGGCATGGCTGGAATGAGCCGGCATGGCTGGCATGGCTGGAATGAGCCGGCAGGGCTGGCATGGCTGACATGGCCGGCATGGCTGGCATGGCCGGCACGGCTGGCATGGCTGGCATGGCCGGCACGGCTGACATGGCCGTCATGGCTGGCATGGCTGGCATGACCGGCATGGCTGGTATGGCTGGCATGGCTGGAATGAGCCGGCATGGCTGGCATGGCTGGAATGAGCCGGCATGGCCGGCATGGCTGACATGGCCGGCATGGCTGGCATGGCCGGCACGGCTGGCATGGCTGGCATGGCTGGCATGGCCGGCACGGCTGACATGGCCGTCATGGCTGGCATGGCTGGCATGGCCGGCATGGCTGGCATGGCTGGCATGGCTGGAATGAGCTGGCAGGGCTGGCAGGGCTGGCAGGGCCGGCTGGCTGGCATGGCTGGCTATGGCTCTTCATTGCCTGATCATGGCTGTTCATGATGTCATGCTAGGCTATCGCTTTGCGCCGCACGTGACATGTTCTGGGTGATGGACACCGCTGGCTGCTGGTGCACATGCATGATGCATGTTGCATGCATGTCGTGCTGCATGCCGTGCTGGTTGTGTATGATGCATGCATGTCGTGCTGCATGTCGTGCTGGTTGTGCCATGCTCGGTCAATGAGCTGTTGACACGCATGGTTGCGTGCTGTTGCATGCATGTTGGCACATGCTCCATGCAAGCTTGCCACACATGGTGCATGCAAGCATGCCACACATGGTGCATGCATGAAGTTACATGCACATGAAGCACACATGGGTGTGTGGGTGCTAGGCTTGTGCAAGGCCACGGTGTATTCCGTCGGCTGTGTCCAGCGGCTGACATGATGTCAAACCGCGAGTCGCCAAGGGTGCGGCGGAGAGGGGAAGCTGCCTTGTAGGAGGGGAGGAATGTAACAGTTGTACGGCGCATGCAAGTGTGATGCTGGCCATAAGGTACTGTGAACCCTGTAAAGGGAACAGTGGGTTCACAGCCCAACGAGCTACCCCGCTCTAAGCTCGTGGTACATGGCATTTAGGCTAGGTCATCCTGTGGGGTGCGTGGTTGAGATTTCCCGCACGTTACACCGGTTGGCTCGGCGGCTGAGTAGTGCTGCTGGAAAGCCCTGCACGCTGCCTTCACCCCGGCCGGCGTGGTGAGGTCTGCTGGCTGACCTGGCTGGCCGGGGAGCTGGAGAGAGGAGATGAGGGTGGGGGTGTGCGCGGGCTGGTCGCGATGGTAGAAGTAGAAGGAGGAGCGGTCGCCGTATTACTGGTCGAGGACTGCGCTGGCCAGCAGGGACTGCTGGGCCCCCTGCTCCCTCGCCCCCACACCCGCCAGGGCTGCGGCCTCTCCCAGGTGTTGCGCCGCCTGCACCTCAGCCTCCCCCTCTCGCTCCACCCGCACCAGCTGCCGCACGAGGTGAGCCCTGGCCACTGCTGCCGCCTTCTCCCTCCGCTGCTGTAGGTCACGCTGCGCGCGGCGCTGCGCCCGCAGGAAGTGTTGGGCACGCATGGCCATGCCCTTCTTGATGCGGGCCCACATGACCCTGTGCCCATGCCTAGGCAGCCCCAGCTGACTCGCTGCCTCGTGGTGATGTTCCTTCGCCTGGAGGAAGAGCTTGAGGCAGTCCAGCAGGTCAGGGTTGTCGAGGTGGGCGGGGTGCAGTGGCAGCACCCCCTGGATGGCGCTGTCCATCTGCCACTGCACCAGCTCCTCCGAGATGCACCAGCGGTCGAGGCGCGCACCCGTCTGCCAACGCTCGCTGAAGTGGGTGAGGTCTCTCTTGGAGGGGTGCAGATGGCGCCACGGGTCCACCAACCCCCGCTCACCCACCAACTGCCGCAGCTGCTCCGCCCCCTGGCCCCGGCTGCCCACCTAGGCCTCCCCATGCTGCGAGCACTGCGGGATGCCCACTCTGTCCATTGGGGCCAGGATGCAGTTGAAGTCACCCCCCATGAGGAGGAGGAGGCGGTCGGCAGCTGGCGGGAGGCATGCGGGGAGGCACTCTGCGTAGAACGCTGGCCGCTCTGCCTGCTGCGCCGGGGCGTACACGCACACTAGGGACACCGGCCTGCCAGCTCCCCATCTACCCGCAGCACCCGCCCCTGGGCCCCCTCTGCCTGCAGCTGCACCTGGGTGCAGCCCTGGAGGATGGTGGAAGGCTCGACCAATACCAGGCAGCCTTGGGAGCTGCCGGTGCTAGGAGAGTAAATCCACTGCCCCCGCCAGGCGGGCTTGGCCCCCGCCAGGCAGGCTTGGCACTGCCACACGCTCTCCGCCCTATGGCACTTTTGAAGGAAAACCAATTGCGCCGGGCTGTCAGCGGCCCAGTTAAGCAGGGCCTGCAGTTTGTGCGGCTGGGCGAGGCCCTGCACGTTGAGGGTGACTGCCATGAACCTGGCGGCCACACCTGGGCGCTGCATGGCTAGTCCTGGCTTGCCCCCGCGCGGGCTACGCGTGTGTAGAGGAGGGTGGGTGGGCTGGGAAGGGGAGGCGGACCTGGCAAAGGAGGAGGGCCGGGGGGGGGGGGTCGGGGTGGCCTTAATGCACGCCAACTTGGCCCCCGGGCGGCGGAGGCGGACCCGAGGCTCACGTGAATAGATGGCCAGTGGGGGCCGCAGGGGCAGAGGACCGAGCTGCTCGACCTCCTCCCCAAACTGAGCTGCCTGCTCGGGCTGTTGCCGCTTAGGCACCCTCAACCTCCCCTCCCGGACCCCTGCTGACTCAACTACAGGGCTGTCACAAAAGGCCCCTAGCGAGCTGGCCAGGCTAGCAGAGGGGTTGAGCAACCCGTAGCAGCGCACGTGACCCATGGCCAATCTGCGCAGCACGCTGCCTACCGGCTTGCTGGTGCCCTGCACGCCGTGCCTCCCACTCCTCAGAGCTGGAACCGGAAGAGGGAATGCCATACCGGCGCCGGCGAGGCCCCCCTCTGGCTGTCTGGGTAGCTGGCTGGGTGCTGCCTTGCCTCGACCAACACTGGGCCTCCCGCTGCCGCTCCTCCAGCCTAGCCCTCCTGTCATCCGGGGAGGGGCGCGGAGGGGCCCTTGCGGCGGTGTCAAGCCAGCGGGGAGGCTGACTACCCTGCAACTCACCGGACCCAACCCGCACTGAGCCGAACCGGCTGCCCTGGCCGGTGGAGGGACCAAGCTCCTGGGCTGGGAGAGGGGCAACTGCACCAAGCCCCGTGACCTCCGTGCGGCAAGGGGCGGTGGGGGCCGCTGCCTCGGCGTCCATGGGGTCAAGGGAGGGAGAGCTGGCGGAAGGTTCCCCACCCACCCACTGCCCGACTACGGCTAGGCCCCTAGCTGTGGCATCTCTCAGCTCACGGGCAGCGAGCTTGCCCTTGGAGACCAGCACCGCGCCCTTAGAGAGTGCCTTACCCAGCAAACCCAAGTGCCCCGGGGAGCGCGGAGAGGCTGATGGGGGGATACCGGCAAGGGAGCCAGTGGCAACATACCCCTCAAGGAGCCCGGGATGGACAGCGGGAGGATTGACAAGGGGGGGAGGGGCGGCCCAAGGGGGGTTTAGGGGGGCAGAGAGCTGCTGGGGGGGAAGAGGGATGTGGGGGAGATGCACGCCGCGGGGCGGGACAGAGCAAGGCGCATGCGCTCGGGACACAAAAGCCCCTTGGGCGCTAGGCTGGAAGGTGGTGGGTGTTGGGAAGAGGGTAGAGAACAAGGGTCGGGTAAGGCGTGGGCGATCCAAAACCATCGGCGAAGGCACGGCCCCAGACCCAGACCCAGGCCCAGGCCCAGGCCCAGGCCCAGCCCCAGCCCCAGGCCCAGCCCCAGCCCCAGCCCCAGCCCCAGCCCCAGCCCCAGCCCCAGCCCCAGCCCCAGCCCCAGCCCCAGCCCCAGCCCCAGCCCCAGCCCCAGCCCCAGCCCCAGCCCCAGCCCCAGCCCCAGCCCCAGCCCCAGCCCCAGCCCCAGCCCCAGCCCCAGCCCCAGCCCCAGCCCCAGCCCCAGCCCCAGCCCCAGCCCCAGCCCCAGCCCCAGCCCCAGCCCCAGCCCCAGCCCCAGCCCCAGCCCCAGCCCCAGCCCCAGCCCCAGCCCCAGCCCCAGCCCCAGCCCCAGCCCCAGCCCCAGCCCCAGCCCCAGCCCCAGCCCCAGCCCCAGCCCCAGCCCCAGCCCCAGCCCCGGCCCCGGCCCCGGCCCCGGCCCCGGCCCCGGCCCCGGCCCCGGCCCCGGCCCCGGCCCCGGCCCCGGCCCCGGCCCCGGCCCCGGCCCCGGCCCCGGCCCCGGCCCCGGCCCCGGCCCCAGCCCCAGCCCCAGCCCCAGCCCCAGCCCCAGCCCCAGCCCCAGCCCCAGCCCCAGCCCCAGCCCCAGCCCCAGCCCCAGCCCCAGCCCCAGCCCCAGCCCCAGCCCCAGCCCCAGCCCCAGCCCCAGCCCCAGCCCCAGCCCCAGCCCCAGCCCCAGCCCCAGCCCCAGCCCCAGCCCCAGCCCCAGCCCCAGCCCCAGCCCCAGCCCCAGCCCCAGCCCCAGCCCCAGCCCCAGCCCCAGCCCCAGCCCCAGCCCCAGCCCCAGCCCCAGCCCCAGCCCCAGCCCCAGCCCCAGCCCCAGCCCCAGCCCCAGCCCCAGCCCCAGCCCCAGCCCCAGCCCCAGCCCCAGCCCGCTGCTGCGGCTGCTGCGGCTGCTGCTGTTGCTGTTGGTGCTGCTGCTGCCGGTGCTGTTGCTGCTGTTGCTGTTGCTGTTGCTGTTGCTGTTGCTGTTGCTGCTGCGCTACTGGCACCAGCCTTGCCCCCTCTGTTCCAGCAGTGCCACCCCCTGCTGAGGTGCGCTGGTGGGGGGTGGCGGCAGCCTGGGGCTGACTAGTTGTGATAGCCTTGCCGTCCAGCGACTCTGCCCCTCCACAGTCGGGCCAAGAAGCCTGGTCTTGGGTAGAAGCGGGTGAGGCGGAGGGGGAGGAAAGGGGAGCTGATAGCAGCTCCGGCTGGGGGTCTAGGGTGCTCCTACCGGCTCGGAGGGCCATGCTAGCGGCGGGGAACTAGACGGCTAGAGCCTTGCCCCCCACATTCCCCGACTTACCTCCGGTGGAGCTGGTCATGACCATGCGGGGAAGAAGGGACCTCCTGCCTCGTCCAGGAGCTGCTGCACCGCCAAGCTGGAAAGGCCGATTCGCGGGCCCCTGACCAGTGGAGGGGGCGGCTGGGCTGCTCATCCCCTGCCCCCGCTACAACCTCTGTTCCCGCCCACGCTCCCACCCTAGGGCTGTGTTGGTGCTATTGTTGGGCCACCTGGGCGCCCTGCGCCACCCGGGCCCCCTCATCCCCAGCCGTGCTACCCCCAACTGAGGTGCGCTGGAGGGGGGCGGCTGCAACTGAGGCAGGGAGAAGGCCCCGGGAGGTAGGGCTGTGCTGCTGATGCTGCTCAGCCACTTCGGCGCTCTACGCCACCCGGGCCCCCTCATCTCCAAAAGTGCCACCCTTAACTGGTGAGATGTGTTGGCGCTGTTGCCACTGAACTCCGAGCACCTCCCGAGGAGACCCATCACCTGTAGTGCCCTTGCCTGTGACCTGGCCCTCTGCGACTGGTAGGGCAGGGGGCACAACTGGAGGTTGGGCGTGGGGCTGCGCAGAAGGTGGGGGGGGAGGTTGCGAAGGGGAAGCACAAGGTGGCTGGGCATGGGGCTGGGCAGAGGGAGGTGGAGGAAGTTGAGTAGGGGAAGGCGGTGGAGGTAGAACCGCACTCGTGGAGAATAAGGCCGAGTCGGCGATTTTAGTTAAGGGGTACTGCAGATAGCCCTTTCAAAGGCCGTCCCATCGCCATATGTTTCATGATTTCAATCGACGTGGTTGGGCTGTAATCGGCCTTTAGCTGAAGCGTCCTAACCTTGTGCAGGGTTTCGCCAAACCGTGCACAGGGTTTCAACTGGCTCAGCCCCTAGGTGGCCGTCAAGCCAGTTCCTGACCCTGTGGAGCGTTTCTAATACCGTGTGCAGGGTTTCACTGACCGTGTGCAGTGTTTCATAGACCGTGCACAGGGTTTCATAGACCGTGCACAGGGTTTGGTGTGGCTCAGTTCCTAGGCATTTCTGACCGTGTGCACGGTTTCGCTCACCGTGTGCAGGGTTTCATAGACCGTGCACAGCGTTTCATTGACCGTGCACACGGTTTGGTGTGGCTCAGTTCCTAGGCGTTTCTGACCGTGTGCACGGTTTCGCTGACCTAGCACAGGGTTTCATTGACCTAGTGCAGGGTTTCATTGACCCTGTGCAAGGGCTCAAAGCATGAGTGTATAGTCAGCTTGGCTTACAACCTACATCAATGTAACATCACACGGCATCACCATTAGAGTCATGCCTATCACACAAACTGACTCATGGCTAACAACTGTTGTTTGCACACTGAAACTGGTGCTGCCAGGCATGCACCACATGACACAAGCCACTAGACTCAGGGTTGCACACGCTATGCACCTCTCATCTCATGCCATGCAACTGACACACTGCTACACACGCCATGCATTGCTCATCTCATACCAGATGACTAATGGCTATTCAAACTATATACTTACGACGAACAGCAGCAAACACATGGCTAACGAAGCCATGCACCTCATGACACATGGCAGCTGACTCAGGGCTACACATGCCTTGCCACACCTGCCACATGGCAGCTGTGTCATTGCTTGGGATAAGGGAAGGGCTGTTGCCCGGCTGCTGCCTTGTAGTGATGGCCTGGGAGGTGGTGGTTGTGGGAGATGGGAGGGTGTGATGGAGGGCTAGCTCCGGCTGAGGCTGTGTGCTGCCACAAACAACATACGACCATGCTCCTCACCATCTGGGAAGCTGCTGACGAACACATTGTGTATCCTGCTGGCATCATACATGTACCAGTGCTGATCACCAAAGCCCTTGTGCATGCCACCCAATGGTGGTGGCTGTGGCTGTGGCTGGGCTGCAGCTGCGGCAGCTGGGGCAGCTTGGCGTTGAGATGAAGGCGCTGCAAGCCTGGCTGACTTCCTAGTGCTCCCAAACACGACGTTCTCCCCTGCTGCCCTGGGCTGCTATTGATGGCCTGGGAGGTGGTGGTGGAAGTGGGGTAATGTGAGGGTAAGGTAGGGGAGGGGCTGCAGTGTAGCGCAGGAGGGGGGAAGCGCAGCGACACGGGTGTGTTTGTGGGTAAGGGGAAGGACAAGGGAAGGGTGTGACCATTAGACCTGCAGCAAACAAGGGGCATGCTAGCCATCAGGCTTGGTACCAAGAGCCACAAATCTGCTTCATGCTGACCACTCACCGTTTGGTGGGGTGGGGTGGGGTGGGGTGGGGTGGGGTGGGGTGGGGTGGGGTGGGGTGGGGTGGGGTGGGGTGGGGTGGGGTGGGGTGGGGTGGGGTGGGGTGGGGTGGGGTGGGGTGGGGTGGGGTGGGGTGGGGTGGGGTGGGGTGGGGTGGGGTGGGGTGGGGTGGGGTGGGGTGGGGTGGGGTGGGGTGGGGTGGGGTGGGGTGGGGTGGGGTGGGGTGGGGTGGGGTGGGGTGGGGTGGGGTGGGGTGGGGTGGGGTGGGGTGGGGTGGGGTGGGGTGGGGTGGGGTGGGGTGGGGTGGGGTGGGGTGGGGTGGGGTGGGGTGGGGTGGGGTGGGGTGGGGTGGGGTGGGGTGGGGTGGGGTGGGGTGGGGTGGGGTGGGGTGGGGTGGGGTGGGGTGGGGTGGGGTGGGGTGGGGTGGGGTGGGGTGGGGTGGGGTGGGGTGGGGTGGGGTGGGGTGGGGTGGGGTGGGGTGGGGTGGGGTGGGGTGGGGTGGGGTGGGGTGGGGTGGGGTGGGGTGGGGTGGGGTGGGGTGGGGTGGGGTGGGGTGGGGTGGGGTGGGGTGGGGTGGGGTGGGGTGGGGTGGGGTGGGGTGGGGTGGGGTGGGGTGGGGTGGGGTGGGGTGGGGTGGGGTGGGGTGGGGTGGGGTGGGGTGGGGTGGGGTGGGGTGGGGTGGGGTGGGGTGGGGTGGGGTGGGGTGGGGTGGGGTGGGGTGGGGTGGGGTGGGGTGGGGTGGGGTGCCACCCGCCCCCTTGCCCGCCCCCCTCCCCTGCCAACCGCCCTGGCTCCCCCTTGCTCCTGCCCTTGAGCCTGCTCCTGTGCCACGTGATGCTGGGCGGTTAGAGGTTGGAGGTGGGTGGCTCGCTCCCCCGGAGTCAGCCTGTAGCTGGGCTTGTTGAGCCGGGCCACCGCAGCTGGCTCCCAGGCCGCCCCCCCTCCGCCTAGAAAGCCCCGAGGGGCCCTTGCCCTGTGGAGTCTAGGGGGTAGAGGCGGCCGTTGGAGCCCACCCAGTGGGAGGGCTGGAGCAGGGGGGTGCGCCGCATCACAAACCCCACCCCTGGCCCAACCCTCAGGCACTCCCACTCCGGCTGAGGAGGCTGCAAGCGGTCCACCATGCCCTGCCAGGGCTCGGGGAGGCAAGCCCTGACCAGGTCGGCAGCCCAGCGGGCCTCCCCCTCCAGCTGGGGGCTGTGGAGGGCCTCCCTCGCGTGGCGGACGTGGGTCCAACCCTGCTCAGCTGCTGCCTCCCTTGCTGCTGGGTTCATGCGGACTTGCGCGTTGTACCACAGCGGCTCTGCTAGCACTGTAGCGTTCAGGAAGAGCGCGCCTTAAATCTTTTCAGTGTGTGAACGCCATGCAACGCTAACCGCAGTTACAGGTGTCAGACTGCTGCAGCGCAACCAGGCTAAGACATAGAACGGCCTCCGGGGATCGAACCCGAATGGTGGGCAGCAGTACAGCCCACCACTTAACCTGCCTGTTGTTACGGTGCAAGGCACGAACGCTTCCCATGCCATGTAATGGTAACCCTGCGCTCGCGATCGGTCCAAGAGTGTGACGACGACCAATGACCGGTGTCAAACGCTGGGTTCGACTCCCAGGCGGACGTCCTGTGCTAGCACGCGCAGCTCTAACGAATCTCTGCCCTCGTCCGTTGAATTGGTCTAGTCACTCCGCGAGAATAGAGAAGTGCCACCGCAACAGCGGTGGTTTCCGACCATCCCCGCTACGCGATTTCTGGAAGGACATTGACATCAGCACTACCTGTAGGGACTACATGTCGAACGGGGACGCAATCACCATGGCGGAAGCCGAGCTGGCAGCCCTCGATTTGGGTACGGCCTGCTAGAGCTTTAGCGCACTAGGTGTTCGCCTCTCAATAGACTTTACACTGTCTAGTCGTGGTTAGCATGCAGCCTGCAGCCAGTGGGCAAAGGCCCAAGACATTGTTGCCTGCAGTTATGTCTGCAGCTAAGAGAGCTGAATTGCAGCATGCTTTGAACCAGGCTAATGTCTCTACTAAAGACGTGCTTGCAATGTTGGGTGTACCCTCTGCACGTGTCTCGTTTGCAGAGGTGCCTAGGTCTCCTAGCGGGGCCGGTCATCGTGCGGAAGGCACTTTGACGAGTTTGTCTCTTGAGGAGCTCCAGCAGGAGCTGCAGCGCCGACAGGGATCAGCCCGTGTCAGCCCTGCCTCAGCTGTGCCTGTCAGTGCCGCTGCTGTCATTGTGCAAAGTGGTGGCCCTACGCACGCCGGTGGCCCTAGTGGCACGGGTGGTAGTGGTTCAGCCCTCGGCAGTGGTGTGGCCAGCTCCCTTGGCAGTGGTGACCGTGTCGGGTCGGGCGACCCGAGCGGGGGCAGTGGTCCCGGGGGCAGTGGCCCCAGCGGGTTCGGCGGGCATGGAGGCCCTGGGGGTCCTGGTGGCCCTAGTGGTCCTGGCGGTCCCAGTGGTCCTGGAGGGCCTGGAGGTCCTGGTGGGCCAGGCGGGCCAGGCGGCCCTGGTGGCCCGGGGGGCCCTGGCGGCCCGGATGGAGGAGCCGGGGGTGGCAACGGCGTGGATGGTGCTGCCCGCGGGGCTCAACCACAGGTGAGCAGCTTTAGGGCTGTGATGCCATCTCCTAAAGAGTGGAGTGTGAATGATACTGAGAAAGGTCGTAACGCAAAGCTGTTCATGCTTGAAGTGCACCGTTGGGCTAAGGCAGCCAACTTGCCGCTGTGTGATGCTGTGTTGATGCACGTGGCTGAACCCATCAAAGAGGCTATGTATGCCGTGCTTGAGCAGGTGGGAGTGGAGAGTGACCAGATGCCAAATGCAGAGACCCAAGCGCTCTTTGAGGAGCTGGTGGGTGTTAACACAGTGCAAGTCACACATGATGCAACCCGGCGGCTCATCAACAAAGAGTGTGTGCAGGGAGAGCAGTCAGTTGCACAGTACAATGTGGTGTTCCGGTTGTTGGCGCAGAAGGTGCCATCACTCCCTCCTCTGGCCTTATGTGAACTGTATGTGCAAGGGCTGAATCATGACATGCGACGTGAATGTGCTGTCATGACTAACGGGCAGCCATGGACGGACCTGAATGACCTGATGCTGTTTGCTGTGGGCAGACAGAAGTCCAAGCAGGCAGGCCAGCTCACCAATGCACCTGGTTTGGTAGCGGTAGCACGGGCTGTGCGCGGTCGTGGCCGTGCCAAGAATGGTGGTGTGGATGACCGATCGCAGATCCAAGTGATGCGGAAGCATGTGGCAAGGAACATCCACGCTGTGTATGGCACGTCGCTGGGGACAGCAGGCCGTGAAGCTGGCCCTAGCAGTGGCCACAGGGGTGGCCGCGGTGGTGGTCGCCACGGAAGCAGCGGACGTGACCACAACGGCAACGGCAAGCGTCCGGCTGGCCATCAGGGCGGCAGGGACGCCAAGGGCCCAGTCAAGTGCTACAACTGCAACGGGCTGGGGCATATTGCCCGTGACTGCCCATCACCACCACAGCAGGGTGGAGCAGGAGGGTCAGGAGGCGCTGGAGCTGGCGGCAGCGGGGTGCGAGCTAATGCCTAGGAAGTTGCCCTGATGTGTGGAGTGCACCCACCCCAGGGTAGAGACGATGGGTTCATGGCTACGTGTGACAATAGCCAAATGAATGACTGTAAGATGCCCATGCTGTTCTCTTGTGCACAACCAGCCGCCCCCGCCCGACCGACCGATCTTCCTTTTGTGTATGAAGGCAGCCTCGGTGGAAAGCGGTGCACCGTCATGATTGACACAGGAGCATCGTTTAACCTTATCAGCGAAAAGTGGTTGGCCAATGTAAGGAAAACTGACAAGAGTGGCCACCCAAGGAGCAGTGTCCGTGTGTCCATCTCCCGACTAACCCAGCCAACAGTGGCCCAAGGCATTCAAGGAGAGTTGGTGCACATGAGTGAGGAAGCCACTGGTGCGCTCTCGATGAACAAAGTGAAGACGGTGCTAATAGCAAAGGTGGTGCCTGCCATGTTGGGAAAGATCGACGTGGTGCTAGGTAAGCCGTGGCAAGAGGCCCATGATGTCAAGCTCATGGTGCGGCAGGGCTGTTGTGACATGCGTGGTGAGGATGGAAGGCGGCACAAACTGTTCGCCATGCAACCCAGTCATGCCGGTGGAACAGTGGCGGCCTTGGTAGAGGAACATCCTGACCCGCCACTGCTGAGCGCGAAGCAAGCAGCCCGAGCCTCAAGGCTGGGATGTATGAGCTGGCTGCTGCTGGTCCAACCAGCAGAGCGAGATGACGCGGAAGGGTGGTGCACAGGCTCCCTCTTATCCGTGGTTAGCGGCGCCAGCAGTGCGTCACCTGGCCTAGTCCCCAATGAAGTGATGACAACACTGCTGAAGAGCCATGCTGAGGTGTTTGAAGAGATCCCAGCAGGGTTGCCGCCAGAGCGGGGTGTGGGGCACACCATCCCGCTTGAGCCTGAAACCCAGCCGCAGTGGGCGCGCATGTATCGCCTAAGCCAACGCGAGCTCGAAGAGATGAAGAAACAAGTGGCTGCGTTGCAAGCTAAAGGCTGGATTGAACCGAGTACGTCGCCCTGGGGGGCCCCTGTCCTGTTTGTGGAGAAGAAGGACAAGTCCCTTAGAATGTGCATTGACTACAGGGCACTCAACAAACGTACGGTGCGCGACCGCTACCCACTGCCGCGTATTGATGACCTGTTGGATCAGGTCCGGGGAAAAAGGGTGTTCAGTTCCCTTGACCTGCAGTCTGGCTACCACCAGATCAGGATCACCCCCGAAGACGTGCCTAAGACGGCCTTCCTCACGCCTATGGGGCAGTTTCAGTACAAGGTCCTGTGCTTCGGGCTGTGCAACGCCCCTGCAACCTTTCAGAAAACCATGAACAGGATCTTCGAGCCCCTGATAAAGGCTGGTGCTGTCCTTGTGTACATTGATGACATATTGGTGATGAGTGAGACCCCTGAGGAGCATGTGCAACACCTGTCTCAAGTCCTGGAGCTGATGAAAACCCACAAGCTGTTTGCCAAGTTGAGCAAGTGTGAGTTTAATCGCCCTGAGCTGAGTTTCCTGGGCCACATTGTGGGCAGGAATGGAGTGGCTGTGGACCCTGCCAAAGTGAAGGCAGTGGCTGAGTGGCCAGAGCCCCAGAGCCTTGAGGATTTGCAAGCGTTTCTGGGTCTGGCGAACTTCTTCCGCCGCTTCATAAGAGACTTCAGTTCTGTGGCAGCTCCTTTGACGGACCTGACTAGACAGGATGAGAAAGCACCTAAAGGGGTACAGCATGATGCACGGGTGCGACGGGCGTTTGTGGAGGATGCTCGGGTGCGAGATGCCTTCCACGCCCTAAAAGCAGCCCTGAGCTCTGCCCCTGTCTTGGCTCTGCCTGACTTCACCAAGCCCTTCACGGTGTGGACTGATGCTTCCCTACTGGGCACAGGTGGTGTGTTGATGCAAGACGGCCGTGTGGTGGCGTTCACGAGCAAGAAGCTCACGCCAGCCCAGGTCAGATACACAACAGGCGAGCAAGAGCTCCTGGCCATTGTGAGGGCCTTGCAGGAATCGCGATGCTATCTAGATGGGGCAGCGGGTGTGACAATCGTAACTGATCATAACCCCCTTGTGTACCTGGCCTCTCAGCAAAACCTATCCCGACGCATGGCGCGGTGGGTTGAGCTCATGTCAAGGTTCAAATATGAGATCATGCACAAGCCTGGCGCTGTGAATGTAGCTGACCCCATCAGCCGAAGCCCAATGCTCCTGCAACAGGAAACCACCAAGGACAGTGACGAGGAAGCTGATATTGTGGGTGCTGTAGTGCTGCGGCCAGAGGGCCTATTGCTTGCAGTGACGCGACAGCAAGCCAGGCAGACTCGGCAGCCCCCTCCGGCCCAACAGCCACCAGAACAACGTGAGCGATGCTCCGCCCAGCACCCCGGAGAGCGGCCGGCTGTAGCTGAGCGTACCGGTGGACCGGTGCGTCCTGGTGGGGGGGAAATCCCTCGGCCAACAAGCCCAAGTGCGACACCCGTCGAGCTGGATGAAACAATGCGGGAAAGTGAAGTGCAAGTCGCAAGGGCTCCAGGCGGCTCGCTGCATGACTTCATCATTGAGGGCTACAGCTGCGACCCCTTGTTCCAGTCGGGAAAGGTGGAAGGCAGGCTGACACGCAGTGAGCAAGGCCTATGGTTCATAAGAGACAAGGTGTGGGTACCTCGAAGCCCCTTGGTCAAGCAAGCGGTGCTGGAGCAGTGCCATGATGATGCTTTCGCTGGCCATGTGGGTATTACCAAAACAAAGAAGCTGGTCTCTCGACATTTCTACTGGCCAGGCTGGGATAAGGATGTGGTGGACTATGTGCGGCAGTGCGACGCATGCCAAAGAAACAAACCCAGCTGCTTGCTCAAGGCTGGCAAACTGCAGCCTCTGTGTATCCCAGGGAAACGGTGGGAACATGTGAGCATGGACATGATTGTGAAGCTGCCAGCCAGTGGCGAGGAGAAGTATGACTCGATCCTGGCGTTTGTCGACCGACTGAGTAAGATGGTGCATCTGGTGCCAACACACGAATCTATCAACAGTGAGAAGTTTGCAAGACTATTTAAGAACAATGTGATAAGGCTGCATGGCAAACCCGTCTCCGTGTTGAGTGATCGGGGAGCTATCTTCAACAGTGAGAATTGGCGTGAGATCTGCCGGTTGCTGGGGGTAAGGATTGCCATGAGCTCAGCCTATCATCCCCAATCCGACGGACAGACTGAAAGGATGAACCGGGTTGTGGAGGAGATGTTGCGGGCCTACATCAGCCCCGACCAATCTGACTGGGTTGAGCATTTGGACATGGTAGAGTTTGCCATTAACAACTCATGGCAAGAGTCGGTGCAGAACACACCATTCTTCTTGAACTATGGTGAACACCCCCTGGTTCCTGCTGTTGAGGGGTTGCCTCGCAAAGGGCCGAGGGCCCATGAGTTTGTGCAAGGCATCATGCAGGCTGTGAAAAACGCAAGAAAGTGCTGGGCTGAAGCGCAACAGAAAATGAAAGCAAGAGAAGATGGTAAAAGAAGAACTGCGAAGTACGAGCCAGATGCCCTGGTCATGCTGTCCACACAAAACATGAGAAGCAAAAGTGGGGAGGCAGGGGTGCGTAAGCTGAAGCCGCGCTACGTTGGGCCTTTCAGAGTGGTCAACATGGTGGGAGAGGTGGCTGTCAAGGTGCAGTTGCCACACCAATGGCACATGCACAACGTGTTCCACGTGTCCCTGGTCAAGCCCTACATTGGCGATGCTGTACCTAACTTGGTAGCACCGCCTCCAGACAGATGGGAAGACGGACTCCCGGTGTACGAAGTCGAGAAGCTGATGGACCACAAGATGACTGCTGGAGTCAAGCCACAACTAGAGTTTCTGGTCAAGTGGGTCGGCTATGACTCCACGCACAACACTTGGGAACCTATGGAGAACTTGGAAGGCAGCGGTACTTTGGTGCAGGAGTACGCTGCTGCGCGGGGATTGCACATCCCACAGAAGATCTAAAATAGTGGTCATGTATTCTTTGGCACCTAGCGCTAGCGAGTAGGCGCGAGTGACGGTACACTTGTGTATCTGAGCGGGGCAGACATTGTGTCAACTGAGGACAGTTGGGGCCTGACGCCTGGTGGGGGGGAAATGTTACGGTGCAAGGCACGAACGCTTCCCATGCCATGTAATGGTAACCCTGCGCTCGCGATCGGTCCAAGAGTGTGACGACGACCAATGACCGGTGTCAAACGCTGGGTTCGACTCCCAGGCGGACGTCCTGTGCTAGCACGCGCAGCTCTAACGAATCTCTGCCCTCGTCCGTTGAATTGGTCTAGTCACTCCGCGAGAATAGAGAAGTGCCACCGCAACACCTGTATCACACTTCAGCAGTGACACTAGCGCCGATCCGCTTAGTGCAGAATCGGAACGCTACATTCCTCCCCCTCCTAAGGGATGGCCGTTCCGCCCATAGGCCATCATGGCATGGACTCGCAGTACATGACCGCTAATTTGGAACTCCTGCCCATCCGGACGCAGGTCGCTCACTGGAGGTTATGGTCACCATGGACCCTTCAGCCCAGACTCACAGAGCCAGTGGACGCTGGGAACAAGACAAGCCAGGCTCGCATGAGCAACTGGACTCAAAGCACACCAAGGCACATAGCATGCAGCAAAGCACCCAGCACGACTCCATGGAGCCCATGTCCCACATTTAAATCACAGCAAGCCATGCTGAGCCTTATACAAGTTCACGCAGTCAGGGGCATTTGCTAGATTGCTGGCTGGCTCCCAGGTGTTGTCAGAGTCATCATAACCCTTCCACTTGACGAGGTACTCCTTTGCTTTACCTGCACGCACATGCCGGTGGTTCACAATGCGCTCTACTTCATACTGTGGGGAATCATCTAACCAGCCCAGCTCAGTGGGGGGTAGACGACCAAAGTTGCCCTCATAGGGTCTCAACAGTGACACATGGAAGACGGGATGAATCCTGGACATGGCCTGTGGCAGGGTCAGCTTTACAGCGTCTCTACCCACATGAGCTTCAATCCTGAAAGGCCCCACATACCGTGGCAGCAGCTTCCTGGCTTTGCCCACCATGTTACGCAAGTTCATGGTACTAAGCAGCACACGGTCACCCACTTGGAACATACTGTCCGCGGATTTCCTGTGTGGATTAGCATCATTTGACTGCCGACTTTGTGCCAGTTTCATACATCTCCTGGCCTCCTGAACACCTTTCTCCCAGCCATCAGAGAAGAACTGGGCCATGGGAGGTGGCAACCGAGGTAACTCATGGGTCACCGGTGTCACTGGGGACTGTCCATAGTTAATCAGGAAAGGTGTAGACTTAATACTTTCTTGCCATGAGTTATTAATTGCAAACTCGGCGAACGAGAGGTGTTTAGGCCAGTCTCGTTGAGTGGGAGAGATATAATGCCGAAGCATCTCCTCCAACACTTTGTTGTACCGCTCAACCTGCCCGTTTGACTGGGGGTGATAGCTGGAGGTGAGAGAATGTTTCATGCCTACTAGCTTGCACACAGCTTGCCAGAACTTGCTCACGAATAGGGAGCCCCGATCACTCACAACTTCAGAGGGTAGCCCATGATGGACAAATACCTTGTCAATGAAGAGTTGTGCAAACTCAGGAGCATCCATGCTTTCCTTACATGGCACTAGATGCACCATTTTGGAGAGCCTGTCAACGAATACACAGATGGAATCATATCCATGTGATCCGGACGGTAGTTTGGTTATGAAGTCCATGTGCATGACTTCCCAGCGGTATCCAGGTATAGACAGAGGATGAAGGAACCCCCATGGCTTAGCTGTAACCGACTTGTTTCTCTGGCATGCATCACATGTTGTTACATAGTGACGCACATCAGTGCGTAAGTGTTTCCACCAAAACACACGCATGACACGCTCCAACGTCTTAGTGATCCCAACGTGGCCAGCATACTTAGCATCATGCATCTCATGCAAGATATGCTCTCGTAGCTGTTTGTCACGGGGCACAATAATGGTACGTCGTTTGTTATGTCTCCATAAGCCATTGTCATCCAGGTAGAAGTTCTTTGTCTTCCTACGCTTGGTGAAGTTGGAATCAGCAGCATAAGCTCTGACCAACCACTCATGCAGGTTTGACAGAGGACCTGGTGGTTTGGGTGCACTGGGTTCTCCATCTGCTAGTACATCAGCCCAAGTGACACGCTTAGTGGGTGGCCTGACGGCAGCACCAGCACCTTGGCTTGGTGGTGGTTGTGTGGGTGGCGCAGCGGCATCACCAGCACTGTTTGTCTGCGCCTCAGCACAAGTTTCCTCCCCCTCCTGAGAACGACGCTGGCTTCTAGTCGTCACTAGAATACTACGCACATCATCAGCACCAGAGCCCTTACACGTCTGCAATGGGGCTGCCGGAATGCGTGACAACGGGTCAGCAGGATTTGATATACCAGGAAGATATTCAATGGTATATGAGAAGCGGGCCAGGAATTCCATCCATCTAGTCTGCCTGCGTGAGAGTATAGTTTGGGTAGGCAGAGAGATGAGCGGCTTGTGATCTGTGTACAGTGTGAATGGTACCCCTTCCAGGTAGCATCGCCACTGTTGGCAAGCAGATACCAATGCCAGCAGTTCCTGTTCGCCCGTGGTGTAATTAATCTCAGCAGGAATTAATTTCCTGGAGTAATACGCCAATGGGTAGCCATCCTGCATCAGGACTGCACCGATGCCCTCAAGGGACGCATCGCAGTGCACCTGAAACGGCTTGCTGTGATCAGGAAGCTTGAGCAAAGGCACATTAGAAATGGCCTGCTTTAGAGCATTGAATGCATCCAGCTCAGCCTGAGGCCATGCTTTCCAAGGGAAGGACTCCTTCTTGGGGCCAGTCAGGTTAGTGAGGGGTGCAGCGATAGTGCTAAAATTATGTACAAATTTACGTACATAATTAGCAGCGCCCAGGAAAGACTGCAGGGTTTTGAGGCTAGTAGGTACTGGCCATTCAGAGATTGCAGTAACTTTACACGGGTCAACTGAGATACCTTGAGCACTAATAATATGGCCCAGGAACTTCAGTGTTCTTTGCATAAATTCACATTTAGATAGCTTAGCATAAAATTTATTTTTACGCAGTAAGTCAAATACACGCCTGAGGTGGACTAGGTGCTCCTCACTGTCCTTGGACATCACTAGGATGTCATCAAGGTACACGAGTGCACAGTCATTGATCACCTCAGCAAATGCTTCATTCATTACACGTTGGAACGTGGCAGGAGCATTTGTCAGGCCAAAACACAGTACCTTGAATTGGTAGTGCCCCATAGGAGTCCTGAACGCGGTTTTAGGGACATCCTCAGCCGGGATGCGGATCTGGTGGTAACCAGCCTGCAGGTCGAGGGAGGAGAACATAGTTTTTCCTGCTAGCTGATCAAACAGATCATCAATGCGTGGCAAAGGATACTGGTCCCTAATTGTTATCTTATTTAGCTGGCGGTAATCAATACACATGCGCAGCTCACCCGATTTTTTCTGGACAAACAGCACGGGTGCAGCATAAGGTGATGAGCTGGGCTCTATCAGGCCTTTAGCTAGCAGGTCAGTGATCTGTTTACGCAGTTCATCTTGCTCAGGTTTGGACATCCTATAGCTGGGCCTAGCTGGAGGCTTGCCATCAGGCTGCAAGGGAATGGAGTGCCCTACTGCACGCTCTGGCGGGAGTCCGGTGATAGGTTGGAATACATCAGAGTATTCATCAAGCAAATCTTGCAGGTGCTGCCTCTGTGCATGGGACACAGCGTCTACTGGTAAGGCAAGGTCTTCCAGAGACACCATAGCCACCATGGCTGAGCCACCCTTACGCAGCCATCTGGCTGCCTGCTTTGCTGTCACAAGAGCCTTTGGATTGGCTTTGGACACAGCAGCCAGGACAGCAGCAGGTGGGCGGGGCAGTGAGTGGGTGGATCCAGGTGGCCGTGTGGCAGCACTCCGGCCAGCAGCACTTTGATCACCTGTGTGTGGGTGCAAGGTTTTATTACCTTGGGCAGTGCGCAGGGTGAGAGTCTTGTCGACGTAGTCGACCAAGGCTCCCTGCACAGTCAGCCAGTCAGCACCCAGGAGCACGTCATAAGCATGAACCAGGTCAGGCATGACAGTCAACAGGCACATACAGCAGAAGCTATTGATGCGCAGCTGAACTTTGACATAATGCTCACATATCACAGGCTGGTTGTTGGCAACATCAAACCTGAGTGACATGGGATAAGTAAACATTGGGATGTTATGCAGCTGCACAAAGCTAGCACTGATGAGTGATGTATCAGCACCACTATCAGCTAACATGTGGCAGGCATGGTTGTCAATGGTGCCAGAGAACTGGAACCTCACCTTGTCGTCTTGACCAGAGACCCCCAAGATAACTTGAGACGGTACACGGGGACAGCACAGGGCAGTCTTACACGAGAGAATATGACCCACACAGGGGTCAGCAGCACTGAAACAGGACCCACAGTTTTGAGCTGCTGTCAAAGCAGTCTGCTCAGGGAACCCATGACCATCAGCAGTTGGATCAGGGAAAGGCTGGCTCATAGCATGCACAGCAACACCATCAACAACCATCAGCTGGGGCTCAGTCCCAATCATATCAGTGGCACAGGTGCATAAGACAGGCTCATCAGTTGGTACCACAGCACAGGCATGGCACTGTCCTGGCTGGGCAACACTTCACTTTCCATTGGCAGATGCCAGCTTGCCCTTCTTTGGCTCAGAGTCATTTGGCTCAGAGTGACGCTTTCCTGTGGCCTTAGCATCAGCAGGGGGACGAGGGTAGCCAGATAGCTTCCTGGCCTCCAAAGCTGGGAAGTTACTGTAGGGACACAGTGGCTTCAGATGCCTGGGATCATAGCAGTGGTGACAATACTGGCCAGGCTTCATGCTGCTCTGCTCAGCAGCCTCCTCAGCCTTCTGCTTCAGAATGACACGCATCCCAGCAGCAGGACCAGCTGCCATGCCAGCCCTGAAGCCCCTGGAACGGGCTGGGACTTTGGCAGGTGGGTCGCTCTGGGTGCTCCTGGGAGGACGGGGGTTGCCAGCTTTCTCCAGACCCTCAGTCAGCTGCCTGGCCTGCACAGCAGCAACATGCCGCTTGGTGCCGACTGCCTCAGCAAGGATCTCAGCAGCACGCTGAGCCTGCCAGGCAGAGTCGATGGCCTGAGCAAGAGTGAAGGCAGGAAAAGGAACAGAATCCCTTAGGACTGCCTTTTTCAGCTCAGGTGTCAGTCCCTTGATAAACAGGGAGACAAGCAAACTCTCTTCCATACACTGGACACCAGCAGTTAGGAGGTTGTTCCTGTACGCAGTGATGTAGTCATGCAGCAACAGCTGAGACGACATACGGATGCCACCCTCAAGGAGCTGCTTTCTGGCATCAGTCTGATCATCACGCAAGTCGTCGCCTGTGTACTCGAGAAAGGACAAACGCAGGTATGGCCAGGTAGGTGCAGCGCGGGTTTGTGCGAAATGAGCAGCACGAATGGATGGCAGCCACGCATCGCGAGCAGCCCCAGACAGGAACGCAGGAAAAACAGTGGCAATGTCAAGGTTAAAACGCTGGCAATGTGCTTCCAGGTCGTCACAGAAGGCAGAAGCCCTGCGGCGAGACTTGGTGCAATTGTCTGTCCACTTATCAGGGCCAGGCACAGACTTAGCAGCTGGGACCTGACTATTCGTCTGGGGAAAGAGGTGATGCAGAGCACCGCCCCTCCCACCGATCGAATTGTAAGTGCCAGGAATACACGCTGGGCGTGTACCTGAGCGACTCGGGGACGGGGTGCGCATACTGAACAGCCTGTCCTGGATGGAGGTAGGAGACCCAGGAAATAGACCCACCTTATCAGCCAGCGCAGCCAAAGTGCGATCTGTCAGCTTTTGGCGAGATTCCATCTTGGCCAGCTTGGTTTTGGCTTCTTTCAGCTGGTCCTGCGTGTCCAGCAGCGACTGGGCCAGCTGGTCTGCGGAGGACAGGTCAATCTCGCCCTCAGAGAAGTCCGCAGCCTCTTCTTCCTCATCCTGCTCCTCTTCTTCGTCCTCCTCATCGCCGCCTGGAGGGACTGGGCCATCGCCCTGCCCATTCCGCGACGGAGTTGCAGCAAGGATACCTTCGGGGAACAAAGCCACCCTCAGGGTCTTGGCAAACTCAGGATCAGATAGGGCCTGGGCCAATATGGCCTGGGAACCCGCAGGACCGCTGGGTAAACCAGCGCCTGGTGATGGACCGCTGGATGTACCAGCGCCCGGCGTGTGGTCAGTCATGGTGCGGCAAGTCACTGAGGTATCGGAATACGGAAACCAATGTAGCGTTCAGGAAGAGCGCGCCTTAAATCTTTTCAGTGTGTGAACGCCATGCAACGCTAACCGCAGTTACAGGTGTCAGACTGCTGCAGCGCAACCAGGCTAAGACATAGAACGGCCTCCGGGGATCGAACCCGAATGGTGGGCAGCAGTACAGCCCACCACTTAACCTGCCTGTAACACACTTCAGCAGTGACACTAGCGCCGATCCGCTTAGTGCAGAATCGGAACGCTACAAGCACCGAGAAGAAGGACTGGCTAGCGGGGGGCACCGCACGGAACAACTTGAGCTCAGCCAGGGCCGCCACGTGAGCTTGCAGCCGCGGGCTGATGCCTCGCGAGGGGGGGGCGTTGGGGTCGGTGATGACCCACGTACTGAGGCCGTGGGAGGGGTCTGCCAGCAGGCTGTGGGTCAGAGGCTGCCAGGGACTGACCCGGGGCGACCAGAGTTGGGCCAACATCTTCGCCAGCATGGCCGTGCTGGTGACCCCCAGGTCGGGAAGCCCCACCCCTCCCTCCCCCCGGGGCATCACGCAGATGGCCTTGCTAGGGTTGAGGCGGCTGGTGTTGGGGTTGCGCTCTTGGGGCACACTCACGATAAACAAGGACTGGTCGCGATTGGACCGACCATAGCTCTTTGAAAACTAGAGTAGAAGGCCGTTCGAACGGTACGAGTCTTATGCTAATCCGCGCAACCGTTGCGACGTAGTTGGACCGCGAATTTCTTTGATTTCTTATCTGTACAGATGTCGGTCGTTCTTCATCTGCACAACTGCTGCTAGTCAACATATGTACAGATGCAAGCGATGTCGACTTCTGTGCAGCTGCGGGACGTCGACATCTGTACAGATGTCGACTATTACAATCGGTGCTTGGCTGTGCAGATGTTGATACCGACAGCTGTGCAGATGTTGACGGTTGCATCTGCACAGATGTCGACTATTACAATCGGTGCTTGGCTGTGCAGATGTTGTCTGTAGCATCTGCACAGATGTCGACTATTACATTCGCGGCTTGGCTGTGCAGATGTCATGGCTGCATCTGCACAGATGTCGACTATTTCATCGACTATTACATCCGCAAAGCACATGCATTGACACCCAAACATCCAGCAAGACCTCGCTACACCCCCGCAAAGCACATGTATTGACACCCAAACACCCCGCAACACCTCGATACACCCCCGCAAAACACATGTATTGACGACCAAACACCCCGCAACATCCTCGCAATACACATGTTTGGACACCCAAACATCCCGCAACACCTCGCTACGGGACTCGCAAGCACATGTCTCGATGCACCATCACTCCACAACACCTCAATATGGAAATGCTAAGCACATGCATTGATGCACCCAATGACCGCAACACCTCCCTACGATGTGACAAGGTAGCAACGACACAACACAACAAGAAGGTGACACCACACCATCACCATCACCATCACCATCACCATCACCATCACCATCACCATCACCATCACCATCACCATCACCATCACCATCACCATCACCATCACCATCACCATCACCATCACCATCACCATCACCATCACCATCACCCCACCCCACCCCACCCCACCCCACCCCACCCCACCCCACCCCACCCCAAGGACAACACAACAACATCACAACAAGGCGGCAAGATGACGAGGATGGACGCTACAACAAGGTTGATGCTACACCTCTCCTTAGTGATGTATAACACGGGGTGCAACTTCATAGGCTCCTCTTACGTGCTCCCGCTATCCTTCACCCACCACACTACCATTGACTCCCCACCTACCACACCTATGCCGTGTCGCGCAACAAGCACGGGCTGACAACCACCCAAGTGCTCCACCATCCAGCTATCGTCCCCTTTGGAGAGGGATGGGTAGGGTCATTGTGGTGAGTGTGCATGGCATGGCATGGCCAGGGTGGGCTGGGTGGGCTGCTACTACGGGATCCCACTCCAAGCTGCCCGCTCCATGTTGCCCGCTACAGGTTGGTACGCCAAGGGTAGGGTAGGGAGAGGGCTGCTACGCCAAGGGTAGGGTAGGGAGAGGGCTGCAGCGTGTGTCGTGGGGCGGGGGGTGGGAAAGGGGGTAGGTAGGCTGGGCTGGGCTGGGTTGGGTGTAGGGAAGGGGAGGTTCGGACCATTGAACCTGCAGCTATTCAGTGGTTGGCAAATCATCAGGCAAGGTATTTGGAGCCACATGACTGCAAGATAAACTACTCACCATTTTGTGTGGGTGCACCCAACTTTGTTTCATGTGCACCCAGCTTCGTCTCTTGCATGGCTCCTGACCGCCTCTCCGGGCTCCTCCACTCTTCTTCCGCTCCGTCTCATAGGCTTCGGGCTACGTGTCCTAGTTGCACCTCATGCATTTCTTATGCCGCATCGCTGCATCGCTGGGTCGCTGCATCGCTGCACCTCCTTCCGTTTTCTGTCGCTATCTCTTGATCCTATCGCTTAACCTGATGGCATCTTTTTATGGCTGGTCGCCAATGCTATGCGGCTGGTCGGCTCATAGCTAGCCTTTTGGCGACGGTTTTGTTGGCTGCTCCTGGCCGCTCCTCCCTGCTAATGCCAGCTGAGCGGGGCAGTCTGGATTCTTGCGTGATTCTTTTGCTTCCTTCGCGGTACCTACATGCAGGTCTCCATGCAGCCTGGTTATTTTGTAACCTTAGGGCATACCGTGTTATGTTGGAAGACTCTTGCTTCCTTTGCGGTTACTTTGCTGCCTTCGCGGTGCCTTTGCGTAACCTTCATGCAAGCCTTTTCTTCATGTGCACATCCGTACTACTTGGCATCTGTGCAGATGTCGAGGGATGCATCTGTGCAGATGTCGACTGTGTCGGCAGCTGTGCAGATGTCGAGGGATGCATCTGTGCAGATGTCGTATGTCCATAGGACATCTACATGCGGCTGTACAGATTCCGGGCTCATTTAACCAACGTTAACATGCAATTTCAGACTGTGGGCACACTTTTTCAGACCATTGACCAGGCCTGATAGGTCTGAGACCGGCCCGTTTCTAACCAATCGCCGTGCTCTATGCAATGGGACCGCGTGGCAAGCGGGGTAGACAGTATGAGACATATGAGAACGCGGACAGTGAAGACGCGGAGGACGACGGACCTAGCAAAAGCTTGACGAAAAGACCCAGGCAGTCTCCGCTGACGAACAGTGTCGCTGTCTTGCAACAAGTGTATTCAACCACACCCCACCGCGTAAAACCAAATACCAGCAGATGCTACGCGACGGCCTGGAAGCATTTCGAGGTGCAACTGCTTGCTAGCTGGCTGGCTTGCAGGCTTGCAGGCTTGCAGGCCGGGACCTGACCGGATGTTGACCGGCGCAGGCGTGGTGCGTTCAGCAGAAGCTCGACACAGCACTCGAGCACTTGGTCGACAACGCGACCAGGTACATGCTTCACCTCTGCGCTGCGGATACGCGGCTCAAGGAACTGAAGCGCCTGCCCAGCCGCGCCGCCCAGGAGCAAGCAGAGATGCTTCAGCTCGAGAAGTTGCCGCACATCGTAAGTTTGCTCCACAACTTGAAGTGCTTGCTGAGTTGATGTGCTTGCTGAGTTGATGGCATCTGTACAGCCGCCCTTTTTTGGGGGGGTACCCCGCGCGCGGATCGTTGTATCTCCGCAACCGCTGCGAGTTAGGACTTCATTCAAGAGCGAGGTCCCCCTTGAACTCAACGCTCTATCGTTCTATCGGAGCGGAACGTCCATCCGATGCAAAAAAGACCCTCGCGTCGGCCTTATTTATCGTGAGTGCAGGTCTGAGGCTGCCACAAAGCGGTTGACAGCCAAGGCCATGACTTGCGCCAGAGGAGCGGAGGTTTGCACGAAAGCCATTTGGTAGATGGCCTTGGAGACCAGGCACTGCTGTGCCACCTGCACCCGCCCCAGGAGGTTGAGGCCTTGGGGCCGCCAAAGGAGGGAGGCTGCCATCATGGCCGCGGCCGCCCCCCCGAAGGCGGCCTTGCTGGTGGCAGCGTAGGAGGCCGCCCCAAGAGGGACCCCCAGGTGGCGCACTGGCACCCCCGCTCGGACAGCTGGGATGACCACCTCCGGCTCCTGCTCCCCACCCTGCTCCCGCCCGCCCTGCAGCTGTCCTGGCCCGCCACCTTCCCCCGGCCCATCCCCTTGCCCCTGCTCGCCCACCTGCCCCTGCCCGCCCCCTTCCCCCCCGTCACCCCCCCTTCCTCCCCCTCCCTGCCCCCTCGGGGCCCGAGCCCTCCTGGTTACCCGGCCCAGGCTCTGGCTGGGCGCACGGCAGGGCTGAGCTCTTGCTCACGCTAAGCGCAGGGCCCCCAGCAGCGCGGAACAGGCCCAGGGCCTCCACTACCACCTTCCCGTCTCTGACCCGATCGAGCACCACGATGGTGAGGTCGTCCGCATACTCCTTTGAGGGGAGCGCGGGGGTCAGGGAGGCCCTGTGCATGGCCAGAGGGCTGGAGGGGATGGTGGGGGTGCTGATGCGGCCTGCCAGCTGGAGCGAGCTGAGGTAGCTGACCAGCGGCTGGAGTACGATGCACCAGTAGAGCGGGGAGGCCCCGCTGCCCTGCAGAAGCCCCGACGCAAGGGCGAAGCTGTTGGTGAGGTGGCCGTAGACCAGCACCTGGCTCGTGGCCCCCCGGTGCAGCAGCTGAGCCCAGCGCACATGCCCCTCCCGGCAGAAACCCATGGCCTCCATCGTGTCCTGGAGCAAGCCCCAGGACACGTTGTTATAGGCCCCCGCCGGGTCCAGCAACAACAGCCAGGCAGGGCTGCCCCGCTGCTGCAGGTACTCCAGCAGGCCCAGGTGGAACTGCACGCTGTCGCTGATGTCCCTGCCCAGGATGAAGACCGATTGAGGGGGGGACACCAGGAGGTCCAAGGGCAGCTGCAGCCGGTCCTCTACTGCCCTGGCCACCAAGCGCACGTCGCAGTTGAGGAGCGTGACAGGGCGGTAGCCGGCCACCTGGTCCCTCGGCTTGCCAGCCTTGGGCACCAGGGTGATGATGCCGGTCAGGAACTCAGCCAGCGGGGCAGGGTCAGTGGTGTCTGCCAGGGCCTCTCGCAACATGGCCCGCAGCGGCCGCCCCAGCTCCACCCACAGCCGGTCGTAGACCTCCATGGGCAGCCCATCTAGCCCCGGTGCCTTGCTGTGCGCGCAGCCTTGCAGAGCCCGGCCCAGCTCCTCCTCTGACAGCATAGGGCTGCCATCGGGGCCCTCGGCAGCCCTGGCCTGGGTGGGGGTGAGGTGGGAGGTGAGGCTGCCGAGCAGCGTGGCGCGCGCAGCTGTGTCTACCGGCTTGGCTGCGGAGACTCCGGTTGGCTCGGCGGCTGATTAGTGCTGCTGGAAAGCCCTGCACGCTGCCTTCACCCCGGCTTGCGACCCTAACCCTTTTTTATTCCTAAAGGAGGAGCATTACAGAAGAGTGAGAATGACTAAAGAATAGAAGAAAAGAAAGACTACAACAAACAAGGTTTCCCCATACACGAACCCCAAGCACCCCACCTAAACACAGCGGTCCACACATCCCAAGCAAAGGTCCACACCCCACAAGCAACCCCCTCCCAAGGACAACGTCAAGACACTCCCCCACACCACCGCCCTCCACCCTAACTCTGCACACCTCCCCAGGCCCTCCCCACAGAACTACCCACACGAGCCTAAGCCCCTCCCCTCGACCTGAAACCTTAAAACCCTATCCCCAACGTCCAAGCCAAGACCACCTAAGCCCCCGGTCCCTGACACCCAGACAGCCCCCCGAAGCCTAGCTAACCCCACCCACAGAACTCACTAAGCCCCCACCAGCAACCCTGCAGCTCAGGCTGGAACGACGGGGAAGGGGACGGGCCACTGCAAGGAAAGGCGAACAAACAGCTCTCCCGCCCCCGGCGCCCTGCCCTCCCCCTGCCTAGGCCTCCCTGCTGCCCTCTCCTCTTCCACTCCTCCTGCCCCAACCCTCCCCTCTGCCCCCTCCTGCCCTCCCCTCCGCTCCCTCCTAGGCTGCTTGGCAAACCAAGCCCCCGACGCCTCAGGCCACAGCTGGTCGAAGTGGGTAGCGTCCAGCTCCGGGTCCTTGCCCTTGAACCAGGTGGAGGGCTCAGCACCGCAGAGGCCCACCCAGACGTCCCTCCCCACCCGATGCCAGTCACGCTTGACGGCCGTGGTGAGGGTGAAGATGACCTCCTCCACGACCCGCTTCGCCATCTGCTGTGGCTGCAGGGCTGTAGCGCCTCCTGAGCTGCGGAGGCGCCACACTGCGCCCAGGTAGGCAACGCGCAGCCGCAGCCACAGCAGGCTGTCAGGGGGCTGGAAGGGGGGGGCCTCGCCGTGGGTGGGGCGCCCACTGAGGAGCAGCATGGCGTCACCCGAGGGGGGGCGGGTGCCTGTGAGGCGGCCGCACACGTCCAGCACCCACTCCCAGGCTGGGACCACGGCGGGGCAGGTCATGAAGGCGTGGGTTAGAGTCTCCAGGGGCCCCGGCTGGCAGAAGCGGCAGGCGGACGAGCCCGGGGCAACCGTACCCTTGAAAATGTGGCCCCACAAGGCCCCCACCATGAGGCTGGCGTGAAGCACCCGCCAGGCCACGATGACATGTTCCCGGCGGAGGGTGGGGTCTAGCAGCTCCTTCCACACCTTCGCACACGGCTGGCCCGCCTGAACACCCACAGCCAGCTGGTCCACCGTGTCGGCCTGCGGGGCGGGCTGAGCAACTGGCTGCCTGCCCCCACGCCGCTGGTGGGCCTCCAGCTGCCGCTCAGCCCGCTGGCCTGCCCTCATCTGCGGCGAGGGTCGCTGGTGCGCCCTGGCGGAGGTGTCCAGCCAGCGAGGCGGTTGGCTGCCCTGCACCTCCTCGAGGAGCCGCTCCTCCGCATCCCTGCCCTGCTGTTCCCGCTCCCCCGCTGCCCCCTGGTCTGCCACCTGCTGCGCGCTAGCCTCCCACTTGAGCTCCAGCTCCCTCAGGGCTCCATCAGCCACCGCTGCCACCTCTGGTTCACCCGCTGCCCGGGGGGGGCGCACACCCCACAGCGCAGGCCACAGGCCCCCATTGGGTAGGTACAGGGGGTCGGCACTGACGCGCTGGAGCTGGTGGAGGCGCACCCTGGCATGCTCGACCGAGAAGTCCAGAAGGGTGCTGTTGCCCATGCCCCACACCTGAGGGTCCGGCTGCAGGTGAGCCCAGGGGCCCAAGAGCCACTCCTCCTTAGGCCAGGTGCCAGGCCCCTCGTCAGCTGGGTCGGCAGCCTGCCCTCCCGCCCCGCCCCCTGCGCCCCTACGACCTCCACCTCCTCCACGCCCTCGCCCCCTGCCCCCGCCCCGCCCCCTTGCCCGCCCCCCTCCCCTGCCCATCCCCGGGGTCCTTCCTGCCTCTGAGCCTGCTCCTGCGCCACGTGACGCTGGGCGGGTAGAGGGCGGAGGTGAGTGGCTCGCTCCTCCGGGGTTAGCCTGTAGCTGTTTAGCCGGGCCACCGCAGCTGGCTCCCAGGCCGCCCCCTCCTCCGCCCAGAAAGCCCCGAGGGGCCCTTGCCCTGTGGGGTGTAGGGGGTAGAGGCGGCCGTTGGGGCCCACCCAGTGGGAGGGCTGGAGCAGGGGGGTGCGCCGCATCACAAACCCCACCCCTGGCCCAACCCTCAGGCACTCCCACTCCGGCTGTGGAGGCTGCAAGCGGTCCACCATGCCCTGCCAGGGCTCGGGGAGGCAAGCCCTGACCAGGTCGGCAGCCCAGCGGGCCTCCCCCTCCAGCTGGGGGCTGTGGAGGGCCTCCCTCACGTGGCAGACGTGGGTCCAACCCTGCTCAGCTGCTGCCTCCCTTGCTGCTGGGTTCATGCGGACTTGCGCATTGTACCACAGCGGCTCCGCCAACACCGAGATGAAGGATTGGCCAGCGGGGGGCACCGCACGGAACAGCTTGAGCTCAGCCAGGGCCGTCACGTGAGCTTGCAGCCGCGCGCTGATGCCTCGCGAGGGGGGGGCGGTGGGGTCGGTGATGACCCACGTGCTAAGGCCGTGGGAGGGGTCTGCCAGCAGGCAGTGGGTCAGAGGCTGCCAGGGACGAACCCGGGGCGACCAGAGCTGGGCCAGCATCTTCGCCAGCATGGCCGTGCTGTTACCCGCAGATCGGGAAGCCCCACCCCTCCCTCCCCCCGGGGCATCACGCAGATGGCCTTGCTAGGGTAGAGGCGGCCGCTGTTGGGGCTGCGTTCCTGGGGCAGGTCTGAGGCTGCCACAAAGCGATTGACAGCCAATGCCATGGCCTGCGCCAGAGGAGTGGAGGGTTGCACGAAGGCCATTTGGTAGATGGACTTGGAGGCCAGGCACTGCTGGGCCACCTGTACCCGCCCCAGGAGGTTGAGGCCTTGGGGCCGCCAAGGGAGGGAGGCTGCCATCATGGCCGCCGCCGCCCCACCGAAGGCGGCCTCGCCGGTGGCAGCGTAGGAGGCCGCCCCAAGAGGGACCCCCAGGTGGCGCAGTGGCACCCCCGCTCGGAAAGCTGGGATGACCACCTCCGGCTCCTGCTCCCCACCCTGCTCCCGCCCGCCCTGTAGCTGTCCTGGCCCGCCACCTTCCCCCGGCCCACCCCCTAGCCCCTGCTCGCCCACCTGCCCCTGCCCGCCCCCTTCCCCTCCGTCACCCCCCCTTTCTCCCCCTCCCCGCCCCCTCGGGGCCCGAGCCCTCCTGGTTACCCGGCCCAGGCTCTGGCTGGGCGCACGGCAGGGCTGAGCTCTTGCTCACGCTAAGCGCAGGGCCCCCAACAGCGCGGAACAGGCCCAGGGCCTCCACTACCACCTTCCCGTCTCTGACCCGATCGAGCACCACGATGGTGAGGTCGTCCGCATACTCCTTTGAGGGGAGCGCGGGGTCATGGAGGCCCTGTGCATGGCCAGAGGGCTGGAGGGGATGGTGGGGGTGCTGATGCGGCCTGCCAGCTGGGGCGAGCTAGCTGACCAGCGGCTGGAGTACGATGCACCAGTAGAGCGGGGAGGCCCCGCTGCCCTGCAGAAGCCCCGACGCAAGGGCGAAGCTGTTGGTGAGGTGGCCGTAGACCAGCACCTGGCTCGTGGCCCCCCGGTGCAGTAGCTGAGCCCAGCGCACATGCCCCTCCCGGCAGAACCCCATGGCCTCCATCGTGTCCTGGAGCAAGCCCCAGGACACGTTGTCATAGGCCCCCGCTAGCTCCAGCAACAACAGCCAGGCAGGGCTGCCCCGCTGTTGCAGGTACTCCAGCAAGCCCAGGTGGAACTGCACGCTGTCGCTGATGTCCCTGCCCAGGATGAAGACCGATTGAGGGGGGGACACCAGGAGGTCCAAGGGCAGCTGCAGCCGGTCCCCTACTGTCCTGGCCATCAAGCGCACGTCGCAGTTGAGGAGCGTGATAGGGCGGTAGCCGGCCACCTGGTCCCTCGGCTTGCCAGCCTTGGGCACGAGGGTGATGATGCCGGTCAGGAACTCAGCCAGCGGGGCAGGGTCAGTGGTGTCTGCCAGGGCCTCTCGCAACATGGCCCGCAGCGGCCGCCCCAGCTCCACCCACAACCGGTCGTAGACCTCCATGGGCAGCCCATCTAGCCCCGGTGCCTTGCTGTGCGCGCAGCCTTGCAGAGCCCGGCCCAGCTCCTCCTCTGACAGCATAGGGCTGCCATCGGGGCCCTCGGCAGCCCTGGCCTGGGTGGGGGTGAGGTGGGAGGTGAGGCTGCCGAGCAGCGTGGCGCGCGCAGCTGTGTCTACCGGCTTGGCTGCGGAGACTCCGGTTGGCTCGGCGGCTGAGTAGTGCTGCTGGAAAGCCCTGCACGCTGCCTTCACCCCGGCCGGCGTGGTGAGGTCTGCTGGCTAACCTGGCTGGCCGGGGAGCTGGAAAGAGGTGATGAGGGTGGGGGTGTGCGCGGGCTGGTCGCGATGGTAGAAGTAGAAGGAGGAGCGGTCGCCGTAGTACTGGTCGAGGACTGCGCTGGCCAGCAGGGACTGCTGGGCCCCCTGCTCCCTCGCCCCCACACCCGCCAGGGCTGCGGCCTCTCTCAGGTGCTGCGCCGCCTGCACCTCAGCCTCCCCCTCTCGCTCTACCCACACTAGCTGCCGCACGAGGTGAGCCCTGGCCACTGCTGCCGCCTTCTCCCTGCGCTGCTGCAGGTCACGCTGCGCGCGGCGCTGGGCCCGCAGGAAGTGCTGGGCACGCATGGCCATGCCTTGCTTGATGCGGGCCCACCTGGCCCTGTGCCCATCCCTAGGCAGCCCCAGCTGACTCGCAGCCTCGTGGTGATGTTCCTCCGCCTGGAGGAAGAGCTTGAGGCAGTCCAGCAGGTCAGGGTTGTCGAGGTGGGCGGGGTGCAGCTGCCGGGGAGCGGGGACGGTGAGAGGCAGGTCGGGGGGGCACACTGCCCCTGACATGGGCCGGTGGTCGGTGGGCACTGGCAGCACCCCCTGGATGGCGCTGTACATCTGCCACTGCACCAGCTCCTCCGAGATGTACCACCGGTCGAGGCGCGCTCCCGTCTGCCAACGCTCGCTGAAGTGGGTGAGGTCTCTCTTGGAGGGGTGCAGATGGCGCCACGGGTCCACCAACCCCCGCTCACCCACCAGCTGCCGCAGCTGCTCCGCCCCTTGGCCCCGGCTGCCCACCCAGGCCTCCACATGCTGCGAGCCCTGCGGGATGCCCACTCTGTCCACGGGGGCTAGGATGCAGTTGAAGTCGCCCCCCATGAGGAGGAGGCGGCGGTCGGCGGCTGGCTGGAGGCAAGCGGGGAGGCACTCTGCGTAGAACGCTGGCCGCTCTGCCTGCTGCGCCGGGGCGTACACGCACACTAGGGACACCGGCCTGCCTGCGAGCTCCCCGTCTACCCGCAGCACCCGCCCCTGGGCCCCCTCTGCCTGCAGCTGCACCTGGGTGCACCCCTGGAGGATGGTGGAGGGCTTGACCAACACCAGGCAGCCTTGGGAGCTGCCGGGGCCAGGGGTGTAAAACCACTGCCCCCGCCAGGCGGGCTTGTCCCTCGATTGGGCTTCTGCCCACTGCCACACGCCCTCCGCCCTATGGCACTCTTGAAGAAATACCACTTGCGCCGGGCTGTAAGCGGCCCAGTCAAGCAGGGCCTGCAGTTTGTGCGGCTGGGCAAGGCCCTGCACTTTGTTTGTTTTTCGTGAGAGGAGCATTAGAAGAGAGTGAGAGTGACTAAAGAAAAGAAGAATAGAGAAGACTACAACAAACATGGTTCCCCCATACACGAGCCCCAAGCACCCCACCCAAACACAGCGGTCCACCACCCCCAAGCAAAAGTCTACACACCCCAAGCAAAGGTCCACACCCCACAAGCAACCCCCTTCTTAGGACAACGTCAAGACACTCCTCACACCAACGCCCGCCACCCTAGCTTTACACACTTTCCTATACCCTCCTCACAGAACTACATACACGAGCCTAAGCCCAGCCCCTCGACCTGAAGCCTTGAATCCTACCCCCGGCACTTAAACCAAGACCACCTGAGCCCCCGGTCCCCTGACACCCAAACGAACCCCCGAGGCCTAGCCCACCCCACCCACAGAACGCACTAAGCCCCCACCAGCAACCCTGCAGCTCAGGCTGGCTCGACGGGGAAGGGGACGGGCCACTGCAAGGAGAGGCGAACAAACTGTTCTTTACCCCGCTGCGCCCTGCCCTCCCCCTGCCTAAGCCTCCCTGCTGCCCTGTCCTCCTCCACTCCTCCTGCCCCAACCCTCCCCTCTGCCCCCTCCTGCCCTCCCCTCCGCTCCCTCCTAGGCTGCTTGGCAAACCAGCCCCCCGACGCCTCGGGCCACAGCTGGTCGATGTGGGCAGCGTCCACCTCCGGGTCCTTGCCATTGAACCAGGTGAAGGGCACAGCGCCGCAGAGGCCCACCCAGATGTCCCTCCCCACCCGATGCCAGTCACGCTTGACGGCCGTGGTGAGGGTGGAGATGACCTCCTCCACGACCCGCCTCGCCACCTGCTGTGGCTGCAGGGCTGTAGCGGCTCCTGAGCTGCGGAGGCGCCACACTGCGCCCAGGTAGGCCACGCGCAGCCGCAAGCACAGTAGGCTGTCAGGGGGCTGGAAGGGGGGGTCCTCGCCGCGGGTGGGGCGCCCACTGAGGAGCAGCATGGCGTCGCCCGAGGGGGGGCGGGTGCCTGTGAGACGGCCGTACACGTCCAGCACCCACTTCCAGGCTGGGACCACGGCGGGGCAGGTTAGCAGGCGTGTTAGAGTCTCCAGGTGCCCTGGCTGGCAGAAGCGGCAGGCGGACGAGCCCGGGGCAACCGTACCCTTGAGGATGTGGCCCCACAAGGCCCCCACCATGAGGCTGGCGTGAAGCACCCGCCAGGCCACGATGACATGCTCTCTACGGAGGGTGGGGTCTAGCAGCTCCTTCCACACCTTCGCACACGGCTGGCCCGCCTGAACACCCACAGCCAGCTGGTCCACCGTGTCGGCCCGGGGGGCGGGCTGAGCAACTGGCCGCCTGCCCCCACGCCGCTGGTGGGCCTCCAGCTGCCGCTCAGCCTGCTGGGCCGCCCTCATCTGCGGCGAGGGTCGCTGGTGCGCCCTGGCGGAGGTGTCAAGCCAGCAAGGCGGTTGGCTGCCCTGCACCTCCTCGGGGAGCCGCTCCTCCACATCCCTGCCCTGATGCTCCCGCTCCCCCGCTGCCCCCTGGCCTGCCACCTGCTGCGCGCTAGCCTCCCACTTGAGCTCCAGCTCCCTCAGGGCTCCATCAGCCACCGCTGCCACCTCCGGTTCGCCCGCTGCCCGGGGGGGGCGCACACCCCACAGCGCAGGCCACAGGCCCCCATTGGGTAGGTACAGGGGGTCGGCACTGACGCGCTGGAGCTGGTGGAGGCGCACCCTGGCATGCTCGACCGAGAAGTCCAGAAGGGTGCTGTTGCCCATGCCCCACACCTGAGGGTCCAGCTGCAGGTGAGCCCAGGGGCCCAAGAGCCACTCCTCCTTAGGCCAGGTGCCAGGCCCCTCGTCAGCTGGGTCGGCAGCCTGCCCTCCCGCCCCGCCCCCTGCGCCCCTACGACCTCCACCTCCTCCACGCCCTCGCCCCCTGCCCCCGCCCCGCCCCCTTGCCCGCCCCCCTCCCCTGCCCACCCCCGGGGTCCTTCCTGCCTCTGAGCCTGCTCCTGCGCCACGTGACGCTGGGCGGGTAGAGGGCGGAGGTGAGTGGCTCGCTCCTCCGGGGTTAGCCTGTAGCTGTTTAGCCGGGCCACCGCAGCTGGCTCCCAGGCCGCCCCCTCCTCCGCCCAGAAAGCCCCGAGGGGCCCTTGCCCTGTGGGGTGTAGGGGGTAGAGGCGGCCGTTGGGGCCCACCCAGTGGGAGGGCTGGAGCAGGAGGGTGCGCCGCATCACAAACCCCACCCCTGGCCCAACCCTCAGGCACTCCCACTCCGGCTGTGGAGGCAGCAAGCGGTCCACCATGCCCTGCCAGGGCTCGGGGAGGCAAGCCCTGACCAGGTCGGCAGCCCAGCGGGCCTCCCCCTCCAGCTGGGGGCTGTGGAGGGCCTTCCTCACGTGGCAGACGTGGGTCCAACCCTGCTCAGCTGCTGCCTCCCTTGCTGCTGGGTTCATGCGGACTTGCGCGTTGTACCACAGCGGCTCCGCCAACACCGAGATGAAGGATTGGCCAGCGGGGGGCACCGCACGGAACAGCTTGAGCTCAGCCAGGGCCGTCACGTGAGCTTGCAGCCGCGCGCTGATGCCTCGCGAGGGTGGGGCGGTGGGGTCGGTGATGACCCACGTGCTAAGGCCGTGGGAGGGGTCTGCCAGCAGGCAGTGGGTCAGAGGCTGCCAGGGACGAACCCGGGGCGACCAGAGCTGGGCCAGCATCTTCGCCAGCATGGCCGTACTGTTACCCGCAGATCAGGAAGCCCCACCCCTCCCTCCCCCCGGGGCATCACGCAGATGGCCTTGCTAGGGTAGAGGCGGCCGCTGTTGGGGCTGCGTTCCTGGGGCAGGTCTGAGGCTGCCACAAAGCGATTGACAGCCAATGCCATGGCCTGCGCCAGAGGAGTGGAGGGTTGCACGAAGGCCATTTGGTAGATGGACTTGGAGGCCAGGCACTGCTGGGCCACCTGTACCCGCCCCAAGAGGTTGAGGCCTTGGGGCCGCCAAGGGAGGGAGGCTGCCATCATGGCCGCGGCCGACCCCCCGAAGGCGGCCTCGCTGGTGGCAGCGTAGAAGGCCGCCCCAAGAGGGACCCCCAGGTGGCGCACTGGCACCCCCGCTCGGAAAGCTGGGATGACCACCTCCGGCTCCTGCTCCCCACCCTGCTCCCGCCCGCCCTGTAGCTGTCCTGGCCCGCCACCTTCCCCCGGCCCACCCCCTAGCCCCTGCTCGCCCACCTGCCCCTGCCCGCCCCCTTCCCCTCCGTCACCCCCCCTTGCTCCCCCTCCCCGCCCCCTCGGGGCCTGAGCCCTCCTGGTTACCCGGCCCAGGCTCTGGCTGGGCGCACGGCAGGGCTGAGCTCTTGCTCACGCTAAGCGCAGGGCCCCCAGCAGCGCGGAATAGGCCAAGGGCCTCCACTACCACCTTCCCGTCTCTGACCCGATCGAGCACCACGATGGTGAGGTCGTCCGCATACTCCTTTGAGGGGAGCGCGGGGGTCAGGGAGGCCCTGTGCATGGCCAGAGGGCTGGAGGGGATGGTGGGGGTGCTGATGCGGCCTGCCAGCTGGAGCGAGCTGAGGTAGCTGACCAGCGGCTGGAGTACGATGCACCAGTAGAGCGGGGAGGCCCCGCTGCCCTGCAGAAGCCCCGACGCAAGGGGGAAGTTGTCGGTGAGGTGGCCGTAGACCAGCACCTGGCTCGTGGCCCCCCGGTGCAGCAGCTGAGCCCAGCGCACATGCCCCTCCCGGCAGAACCCCAGGGCCTCCATCGTTTCCTGGAGCAAGCCCCAGGACACGTTGTCATTGGCCCCCGCTAGCTCCAGCAACAACAGCCAGGCAGGGCTGCCCCGCTGCTGCATGTACTCCAGCAGGCCCAGGTGGAACTGCACGCTGTCGCTGATGTCCCTGCCCAGGATGAAGACCGATTGAGGGGGGAACACCAGGAGGTCCAAGGGCAGCTGCAGCCGGTCCTCTTCTGCCCTGGCCACCAAGCGCACGTTGCAGTTAAGGAGCGTGACAGGGCGGTAGCCGGCCACCTGGTCCCTCGGCTTGCCAGCCTTGGGCACGAGGGTGATGATGCCGGTCAGGAACTCAGCCAGCGGGGCAGGGTCAGTGGTGTCTGCCAGGGCCTCTCGCAACATGGCCCGCAGCGGCCGCCCCAGCTCCACCCACAGCCGGTCGTAGACCTCCATGGGCAGCCCATCTAGCCCCGGTGCCTTGCTGTGCGCGCAGCCTTGCAAAGCCCGGCCCAGCTCCTCCTCTGACAGCATAGGGCTGCCATCGGGGCCCTCGGCAGCCCTGGCCTGGGTGGGGGTGAGGTGGGAGGTGAGGCTGCCGAGCAGCGTGGCGCGCGCAGCTGTGTCTACCGGCTTGGCTGCGGAGACTCCGGTTGGCTCGGCGGCTGAGTAGTGCTGCTGGAAAGCCCTGCACGCTGCCTTCACCCCGGCCGGCGTGGTGAGGTCTGCTGGCTGACCTGGCTGGCCGGGGAGCTGGAGAGAGGAGATGAGGGTGGGGGTGTGCGCGGGCTGGTCGCGATGGTAGAAGTAGAAGGAGGAGCGGTCGCCGTACTACTGGTCGAGGACTGCGCTGGCCAGCAGGGACTGCTGGGCCCCCTGCTCCCTCGCCCCCACACCCGCCAGGGCTGCGGCCTCTCCCAGGTGCTGCGCCGCCTGCACCTCAGCCTCCCCCTCTCGCTCTACCCACACTAGCTGCCGCACGAGGTGAGCCCTGGCCACTGCTGCCGCCTTCTCCCTGCGCTGCTGCAGGTCACGCTGCGTGTGGCGCTGGGCCCGCAGGAAGTGCTAGGCACGCATGGCCATGCCCTGCTTGATGCGGGCCCACCTGGCCCTGTGCCCATCCCTAGGCAGCCCCAGCTGACTCGCAGCCTCGTGGTGATGTTCCTCCGCCTGGAGGAAGAGCTTGAGGCAGTCCAGCAGGTCAGGGTTGTCGAGGTGGGCGGGGTGCAGCTGCCAGGGAGCGGGGACGGTGAGAGGCAGGTCGGGGGGGCACACTGCCCCTGACATGGGCCGGTGGTCGGTGGGCACTGGCAGCACCCCCTTGGATGGCGCTGTCCGTCTGCCACTGCACCAGCTCCTCCGAGATGTACCACCGGTCGAGGCGCGCTCCCGTCTGCCAACGCTCGCTGAAGTGGGTGAGGTCTCTCTTGGAGGGGTGCAGATGGCGCCACGGGTCCACCAACCCCCGCTCACCCACCAGCTGCCGCAGCTGCTCCGCCCCCTGGCCCCGGCTGCCCACCCAGGCCTCCACATGCTGCGAGCCCTGCGGGATGCCCACTCTGTCCACGGGGGCTAGGATGCAGTTGAAGTCGCCCCCCATGAGGAGGAGGCGGTGGTCAGCGGCTGGCGGGAGGCAAGCGGGGAGGCACTCTGCGTAGAACGCTGGCCGCTCTGCCTGCTGCGCCGGGGCGTGCACGCACACTAGGGACACCGGCCTGCCTGCGAGCTCCCCGTCTACCCGCAGCACCCGCCCCTGGGCCCCCTCTGCCTGCAGCTGCACCTGGGTGCACCCATGGAGGATGGTGGAGGGCTTGACCAACACCAGGCAGCCGTGGGAGCTGCCGGGGCCAGGGGTGTAAAACCACTGCCCCCGCCAGGCGGGCTTGTCCCTCGATTGGGCTTCTGCCCACTGCCACACGCCCTCCGCCCTATGGCACTCTTGAAGAAATACCACTTACGCCGGGCTGTAAGCGGCCCAGTCAAGCAGGGCCTGCAGTTTGTGCGGTTGGGCAAGGCCCTGCACTTTGTTTGTTTTTCGTGAGAGGAGCATTAGAAGAGAGTGAGAGTGACTAAAGAAAAGAAGAATAGAGAAGACTACAACAAACATGGTTCCCCCATACACGAGCCCCAAGCACCCCACCCAAACACAGCGGTCCACCACCCCCAAGCAAAGGTCTACACACCCCAAGCAAAGGTCCACACCCCACAAGCAACCCCCTTCTTAGGACAACGTCAAGACACTCCCCACACCAACGCCCGCCACCCTAGCTCTACACACTTTCCTATACCCTCCTCACAGAACTACATACACGAGCCTAAGCCCAGCCCCTCGACCTGAAGCCTTGAATCCTACCCCCGGCACTTAAACCAAGACCACCTGAGCCCCCGGTCCCCTGACACCCAAACGAACCCCCGAGGCCTAGCCCACCCCACCCACAGAACGCACTAAGCCCCCACCAGCAACCCTGCAGCTCAGGCTGGCTCGACGGGGAAGGGGACGGGCCACTGCAAGGAGAGGCGAACAAACTGCTCTTTACCCCGCTGCGCCCTGCCCTCCCCCTGCCTAGGCCTCCCTGCTGCCCTGTCCTCCTCCACTCCTCCTGCCCCAACCCTCCCCTCTGCCCCCTCCTGCCCTCCCCTCCGCTCCCTCCTAGGCTGCTTGGCAAACCAGCCCCCCGACGCCTCGGGCCACAGCTGGTCGATGTGGGCAGCGTCCACCTCCGGGTCCTTGCCCTTGAACCAGGTGAAGGGCACAGCGCCGCAGAGGCCCACCCAGATGTCCCTCCCCACCCGATGCCAGTCACGCTTGACGGCCGTGGTGAGGGTGGAGATGACCTCCTCCACGACCCGCCTCGCCACCTGCTGTGGCTGCAGGGCTGTAGCGGCTCCTGAGCTGCGGAGGCGCCACACTGCGCCCAGGTAGGCCACGCGCAGCCGCAACCACAGTAGGCTGTCAGGGGGCTGGAAGGGGGGGTCCTCGCCGCGGGTGGGGCGCCCACTGAGGAGCAGCATGGCGTCGCCCGAGGGGGGGCGGGTGCCTGTTAGGCGGCCGTACACGTCCAGCACCCACTTCCAGGCTGGGACCACGGCGGGGCAGGTTAGGAAGGCGTGTTAGAGTCTCCAGGTGCCCTGGCTGGCAGAAGCGGCAGGCGGACGAGCCCGGGGCAGCCGTACCCTTGAGGATGTGGCCCCACAAGGCCCCCACCATGAGGCTGGCGTGAAGCACCCGCCAGGCCACGATGACATGCTCTCTACGGAGGGTGGGGTCTAGCAGCTCCTTCCACACCTTCGCACACGGCTGGCCCGCCTGAACACCCACAGCCAGCTGGTCCACCGTGTCGGCCCGGGGGGCGGGCTGAGCAACTGGCTGCCTGCCCCCACGCCGCTGGTGGGCCTCCAGCTGCCGCTCAGCCTGCTGGGCCGCCCTCATCTGCGGCGAGGGTCGCTGGTGCGCCCTGGCGGAGGTGTCAAGCCCGCGAGGCGGTTGGCTGCCCTGCACCTCCTCGGGGAGCCGCTCCTCCACATCCCTGCCCTGATGCTCCCGCTCCCCCGCTGCCCCCTGGCCTGCCACCTGCTGCGCGCTAGCCTCCCACTTGAGCTCCAGCTCCCTCAGGGCTCCATCAGCCACCGCTGACACCTCCGGTTCGCCCGCTGCCCGGGGGGGGCGCACACCCCACAGCGCAGGCCACAGGCCCCCATTGGGTAGGTACAGGGGGTCGGCACTGACGCGCTGGAGCTGGTGGAGGCGCACCCTGGCATGCTCGACCGAGAAGTCCAGCAGGGTGCTGGTGCCCATGCCCCACACCTGAGGGTCCAGATGCAGGTGAGCCCAGGGGCCCAAGAGCCACTCCTCCTTAGGCCAGGTGCCAGGCCCCTCGTCAGCTGGGTCGGCAGCCTGCCCTCCCGCCCCGCCCCCTGCGCCCCTACGCCCTCCACCTCCTCCACGCCCTAGCCCCCTGCCCCCGCCCCGCCCCCTTGCCCGCCCCCCTCCCCTGCCCACCCCCGGGGTCCTTCCTGCCTTTGAGCCTGCTCCTGCGCCACGTGACGCTGGGCGGGTAGAGGGCGGAGGTGAGTGGCTCGCTCCTCCGGGGTTAGCCTGTAGCTGTTTAGCCGGGCCACCGCAGCTGGCTCCCAGGCCGCCCCCTCCTCCGCCCAGAAAGCCCCGAGGGGCCCTTGCCCTGTGGGGTGTAGGGGGTAGAGGCGGCCGTTGGGGCCCACCCAGTGGGAGGGCTGGAGCAGGGGGGTGCGCCGCATCACAAACCCCACCCCTGGCCCAACCCTCAGGCACTCCCACTCCGGCTGTGGAGGCTGCAAGCGGTCCACCATGCCCTGCCAGGGCTCGGGGAGGCAAGCCCTGACCAGGTCGGCAGCCCAGCGGGCCTCCCCCTCCAGCTGGGGGCTATGGAGGGCCTCCCTCACGTGGCAGACGTGGGTCCAACCCTGCTCAGCTGCTGCCTCCCTTGCTGCTGGGTTCATGCGGACTTGCGCGTTGTACCACAGCGGCTCCGCCAACACCGAGATGAAGGATTGGCCAGCGGGGGGCACCGCACGGAACAGCTTGAGCTCAGCCAGGGCCGTCACGTGAGCTTGCAGCCGCGGGCTGATGCCTCGCGAGGGGGGGGCGGTGGGGTCGGTGATGACCCACGTGCTAAGGCCGTGAGAGGGGTCTGCCAGCAGGCAGTGGGTCAGAGGCTGCCAGGGACGAACCCGGGGCGACCAGAGCTGGGCCAGCATCTTCGCCAGCATGGCCGTGCTGTTACCCGCAGATCGGGAAGCCCCACCCCTCCCTCCCCCCAGGGCATCACGCAGATGGCCTTGCTAGGGTAGAGGCGGCCGCTGTTGGGGCTGCGTTCCTGGGGCAGGTCTGAGGCTGCCACAAAGCGATTGACAGCCAATGCCATGGCCTGCGCCAGAGGAGTGGAGGGTTGCACGAAGGCCATTTGGTAGATGGACTTGGAGGCCAGGCACTGCTGGGCCACCTGTACCCGCCCCAAGAGGTTGAGGCCTTGGGGCCGCCAAGGGAGGGAGGCTGCCATCATGGCCGCGGCCGATCCCCCGAAGGCGGCCTCGCTGGTGGCAGCGTAGGAGGCCGCCCCAAGAGGGACCCCCAGGTGGCGCACTGGCACCCCCGCTCGGAAAGCTGGGATGACCACCTCCGGCTCCTGCTCCCCACCCTGCTCCCGCCCGCCCTGTAGCTGTCCTGGCCCGCCACCTTCCCCCGGCCCACCCCCTAGCCCCTGCTCGCCCACCTGCCCCTGCCCGCCCCCTTCCCCCCCGTCACCCCCCCTTCCTCCCCTCCCCGCCCCCTCGGGGCCCGAGCCCTCCTGGTTACCCGGCCCAGGCTCTGGCTGGGCGCACGGCAGGGCTGAGCTCTTGCTCAAGCTAAGCGCAGGGCCCCAAGCAGCGCGGAACAGGCCCAGGGCCTCCACTACCACCTTCCCGTCTCTGACCCGATCGAGCACCACGATAGTGAGGTCGTCCGCATACTCCTTTGAGGGGAGCGCGGGGGTCAGGGAGGCCCTGTGCATGGCCAGAGGGCTGGAGGGGATGGTGGGGGTGCTGATGCGGCCTGCCAGCTGGAGCGAGCTGAGGTAGCTGACCAGCGGCTGGAGTACGATGCACCAGTAGAGCGGGGAGGCCCCGCTGCCCTGCAGAAGCCCCGACGCAAGGGCGAAGCTGTTGGTGAGGTGGCCGTAGACCAGCACCTGGCTCGTGGCCCCCCGGTGCAGCAGCTGAGCCCAGCGCACATGCCCCTCCCGGCAGAACCCCATGGCCTCCATCGTGTCCTGTAGCAAGCCACAGGACACGTTGTCATAGGCCCCCGCTAGCTCCAGCAACAACAGCCAGGCAGGGCTGCCCCGCTGCTGCAGGTACTCCAGCAGGCCCAGGTGGAACTGCACGCTGTCGCTGATGTCCCTGCCCAGGATGAAGGCCGATTGAGGGGGGGACACCAGGAGGTCCAAGGGCAGCTGCAGCCGGTCCCCTACTGTCCTGGCCATCAAGCGCACGTCGCAGTTGAGGAGCGTGATAGGGCGGTAGCCGGCCACCTGGTCCCTCGGCTTGTCAGCCTTGGGCACGAGGGTGATGATGCCGGTCAGGAACTCAGCCAGCGGGGCAGGGTCAGTGGTGTCTGCCAGGGCCTCTCGCAGAAAGAAGAAGAAGAAGACTACTCCGGTAAAAACCGGCGTGCATTAAGGGAGGAGCTTCCGCCTGTGGCGCGGCCTGCTCCCACCTCCAAAAGTTGGACACAGGCTGGACATGTCCCCACCAAGCTGCCCTAGCTGTAGCCACATACCACAACTAGCAGCCAAGGCAAACAAAGAGGCATGAGAGGAGCAAAGACCAGTGCACTTGGCAGCTAGACCTATGTCTTCTCCTCGTTGACGAGAGCCGTTTCCGCCTTGTCCGTCGGATGTCGCACTTCAAGCTGAAGTTCAGGCTCCAAAGGTCCAAACCTCAGCTGTCAGCCAACGTCCTGCTCCCTCCTTGACGACGCCAGCAACTCCACAACAGCTCGATGACCCGCAACGGTCGTGTGCGGCACCCAGACCTCATTTGTATTCCGCTGGACAAAGCGGTGCCCGTTCAAGCCTGGGAAGGCTGTCCCGTTGCATCCCAATTTATATACCGCTGGGTGCGGTGGTGAGGTAGCTTAGCCAATCCGTGCGACCGAAGTCAACGCGGATTGTTACCAGGGCCACCGCGTGGAGGTGCCTCACCGCCAGCCCCTAGGCCTCTCGCAACATGGCCCGCAGCGGCCGCCCCAGCTCCACCCACAGCCGGTCGTAGACCTCCACGGGCAGCCCATCTAGCCCCGGTGCCTTGCTGTGCGCGCAGCCTTGCAGAGCCCGGCCCAGCTCCTCCTCTGACAGCATAGGGCTGCCATCGGGGCCCTCGGCAGCCCTAGCCTGGGTGGGGGTGAGGTGGGGGGTGAGGCTGCCGAGCAGCGTGGCGCGCGCAGCTGTGTCTACCGGCTTGGCTACGGAGACTCCGGTTGGCTCGGCGGCTGAGTAGTGCTGCTGGAAAGCCCTGCACGCTGCCTTCACCCCGGCCGGCGTGGTGAGGTCTGCTGGCTGACCTGGCTGGCCGGGGAGCTGGAGAGAGGAGATGAGGGTGGGGGTGTGCGCGGGCTGGTCGCGATGGTAGAAGTAGAAGGAGGAGCGGTCGCCGTAGTACTGGTCGAGGACTGCGCTGGCCAGCAGGGACTGCTGGGCCCCCTGCTCCCTCGCCCCCACACCCGCCAGGGCTGCGGCCTCTCTCAGGTGTTGCGCCGCCTGCACCTCAGCCTCCCCCTCTCGCTCTACCCACACTAGCTGCCGCACGAGGTGAGCCCTGGCCACTGCTGCCGCCTTCTCCCTGCGCTGCTGCAGGTCACGCTGCGCGCGGCGCTGGGCCCGCAGGAAGTGCTGGGCACGCATGGCCATGCCCTGCTTGATGCGGGCCCACCTGGCCCTGTGCCCATCCCTAGGCAGCCCCAGCTGACTCGCAGCCTCGTGGTGATGTTCCTCCGCCTGGAGGAAGAGCTTGAGGCAGTCCAGCAGGTCAGGGTTGTCGAGGTGGGCGGGGTGCAGCTGCCAGGGAGCGGGGACGGTGAGAGGCAGGTCGGGGGGGCACACTGCCCCTGACATGGGCCGGTGGTCGGTGGGCACTGGCAGCACCCCCTGGATGGCGCTGTCCATCTGCCACTGCACCAGCTCCTCCGAGATGTACCACCGGTCGAGGCGCGCTCCCGTCTGCCAACGCTCGCTGAAGTGGGTGAGGTCTCTCTTGGAGGGGTGCAGATGGCGCCACGGGTCCACCAACCCCCGCTCACCCACCAGCTGCCGCAGCTGCTCCGCCCCCTGGCCCCGGCTGCCCACCCAGGCCTCCACATGCTGCGAGCCCTGCGGGATGCCCACTCTGTCCACGGGGGCTAGGATGCAGTTGAAGTCGCCCCCCATGAGGAGGAGGCGGCGGTCGGCGGCTGGCGGGAGGCAAGCGGGGAGGCACTCTGCGTAGAACGCTGGCCGCTCTGCCTGCTGCGCCGGGGCGTACACGCACACTAGGGACACCGGCCTGCCTGCGAGCTCCCCGTCTACCCGCAGCACCCGCCCCTGGGCCCCCTCTGCCTGCAGCTGCACCTGGGTGCACCCCTGGAGGATGGTGGAGGGCTTGACCAATACCAGGCAGCCTTGGGAGCTGCCGGTGCCAGGGGTGTAAAACCACTGCCCCCGCCAGGCGGGCTTGTCCCTCGATTGGGCTTCTGCCCACTGCCACACGCCCTCCGCCCTATGGCACTCTTGAAGAAATACCACTTGCGCCGGGCTGTAAGCGGCCCAGTCAAGCAGGGCCTGCAGTTTGTGCGGCTGGGCAAGGCCCTGCACTTTGTTTGTTTTTCGTGAGAGGAGCATTAGAAGAGAGTGAGAGTGACTAAAGAAAAGAAGAATAGAGAAGACTACAACAAACATGGTTCCCCCATACACGAGCCCCAAGCACCCCACCCAAACACAGCGGTCCACCACCCCCAAGCAAAAGTCTACACACCCCAAGCAAAGGTCCACACCCCACAAGCAACCCCCTCCCAAGGACAACGTCAAGACACTCCCCCACAACACAGCCCTCCCCCCTAACTCTGCACACCTCCCCAGGCCCTCCCCACAGAACTACCCACACGAGCCTAAGCCCCTCCCCTCGACCCGAAACCTAGAACCCTATCCCCAACTTCAAGCCAAGACCACCTAAGCCCCCGGTCCCTGATACCCAGACAGCCCCCCGAAGCCTAGCTAACTCCACCCACAGAACTCACTAAGCCCCCACCAGCAACCCTGCAGCTTAGGCTGGCTCGACGGGGAAGGGGACGGGCCACTGCAAGGAAAGGCGAACAAACAGCTCTCCCGCCCCCTGCGCCCTGCCCTCCCCCTGCCTAGGCCTCCCTGCTGCCCTCCCCTCCTCCACTCCTCCTGCCCCAACCCTCCCCTCTGCCCCCTCCTGCCCTCCCCTCCGCTCCCTCCTAGGCTGCGTGGCAAACCAGCCCCCCGACGCCTCGGGCCACAGCTGGTCGAAGTGGGCAGCGTCCAGCTCCGGGTCCTTGCCCTTGAACCAGGTGGAGGGCACAGCACCGCAGAGGCCCACCCGGATGTCCCTCCCCACCCGATGCCAGTCACGCTTGACGGCCGTGGTGAGGGTGGAGATGACCTCCTCCACGACCCGCCTCCCCACCTGCTGTGGCTGCAGGGCTGTAGCGGCTCCTGAGCTGCGGATGCGCCACACTGCGCCCAGGTAGGCCACGCGCAGCCGCAGCCACAGCAGGCTGTCAGGGGGCTGGAAGGGGGGGTCCTCGCCGCGGGTGGGGCGCCCACTGAGGAGCAGCATGGCGATCCCTGAGGGGGGGCGGGTGCTTGTGAGGCGGCCGTACACGTCCAGCACCCACTCCCAGGCTGGGGCCACGGCGGGGCAGGTCATGAAGGCGTGGGTTAGCGTCTCCAGGGGCCCCGGCTGGCAGAAGCGGCAGGCGGACGAGCCCGGGGCAGCCGTACCCTTGAGGATGTGGCCCCACAAAGCCCCCACCATGAGGCTGGCGTGAAGCACCCGCCAGGCCACGATGACATGCTCCCGGCGGAGGGTGGGGTCTAGCAGCTCCTTCCACACCTTCGCACACGGCTGGCCCGCCTGAACACCCACAGCCAGCTGGTCCACCGTGTCGGCCCGGGGGGCGGGCTGAGCAACTGGCCGCCTGCCCCCACGCCGCTGGTGGGCCTCCAGCTGCCGCTCAGCCTGCTGGGCCGCCCTCATCTGCGGCGAGGGTCGCTGGTGCGCCCTGGCGGAGGTGTCAAGCCAGCGAGGCGGTTGGCTGCCCTGCACCTCCTCGGGGAGCCGCTCCTCCACATCCCTGCCCTGATGCTCCCGCTCCCACGCTGCCCCCTGGCCTGCCACCTGCTGCGCGCTAGCCTCCCACTTGAGCTCCAGCTCCCTCAGGGCTCCATCAGCCACCACTGACACCTCCGGTTCGCCCGCTGCCCGGGGGGGGCGCACACCCCACAGCGCAGGCCACAGGCCCCCATTGGGTAGGTACAGGGGGTCGGCACTGACGCGCTGGAGCTGGTGGAGGCGCACCCTGGCATGCTCGACCGAGAAGTCCAGCAGGGTGCTGGTGACCATGCCCCACACCTGAGGGTCCAGATGCAGGTGAGCCCAGGGGCCCAAGAGCCACTCCTCCTTAGGCCAGGTGCCAGGCCCCTCGTCAGCTGGGTCGGCAGCCTGCCCTCCCGCCCCGCCCCCTGCGCCCCTTCGCCCTCCACCTCCTCCACGCCCTAGCCCCCTGCCCCCGCCCCGCCCCCTTGCCCGCCCCCCTCCCCTGCCCACCCCCGGGGTCCTTCCTGCCTCTGAGCCTGCTCCTGCGCCACGTGACGCTAGGCGGGTAGAGGGCGGAGGTGAGTGGCTCGCTCCTCCGGGGTTAGCCTGTAGCTGTTTAGCCGGGCCACCGCAGCTGGCTCCCAGGCCGCCCCCTCCTCCGCCCAGAAAGCCCCGAGGGGCCCTTGCCCTGTGGGGTGTAGGGGGTAGAGGCGGCCGTTGGGGCCCACCCAGTGGGAGGGCTGGAGCAGGGGGGTGCGCCGCATCACAAACCCCACCCCTGGCCCAACCCTCAGGCACTCCCACTCCGGCTGTGGAGGCTGCAAGCGGTCCACCATGCCCTGCCAGGGCTCGGGGAGGCAAGCCCTGACCAGGTCGGCAGCCCAGCGGGCCTCCCCCTCCAGCTGGGGGCTGTGGAGGGCCTCCCTCACGTGGCAGACGTGGGTCCAACCCTGCTCAGCTGCTGCCTCCCTTGCTGCTGGGTTCATGCGGACTTACGCGTTGTACCACAGCGGCTCCGCCAACACCGAGATGAAGGATTGGCCAGCGGGGGGCACCGCACGGAACAGCTTGAGCTCAGCCAGGGCCGTCACGTGAGCTTGCAGCCGCGGGCTGATGCCTCGCGAGGGGGGGACGGTGGGGTCGGTGATGACCCACGTGCTAAGGCCGTGAGAGGGGTCTGCCAGCAGGCAGTGGGTCAGAGGCTGCCAGGGACGAACCCGGGGCGACCAGAGCTGGGCCAGCATCTTCGCCAGCATGGCCGTGCTGTTACCCGCAGATCGGGAAGCCCCACCCCTCCCTCACCCCGGGGCATCACGCAGATGGCCTTGCTAGGGTAGAGGCGGCCGCTGTTGGGGCTGCGTTCCTGGGGCAGGTCTGAGGCTGCCACAAAGCGATTGACAGCCAATGCCATGGCCTGCGCCAGAGGAGTGGAGGGTTGCACGAAGGCCATTTGGTAGATGGACTTGGAGGCCAGGCACTGCTGGGCCACCTGTACCCGCCCCAAGAGGTTGAGGCCTTGGGGCCGCCAAGGGAGGGAGGCTGCCATCATGGCCGCGGCCGATCCCCCGAAGGCGGCCTCGCTGGTGGCAGCGTAGGAGGCCGCCCCAAGAGGGACCCCCAGGTGGCGCAGTGGCACCCCCGCTCGGAAAGCTGGGATGACCACCTCCGGCTCCTGCTCCCCACCCTGCTCCCGCCCGCCCTGCAGCTGTCCTGGCCCGCCACCTTCCCGCGGCCCACCCCCTAGCCCCTGCTCGCCCACCTGCCCCTGCCCGCCCCCTTCCCCCCCGTCACCCCCCCTTCCTCCCCTCCCCGCCCCCTCGGGGCCCGAGCCCTCCTGGTTACCCGGCCCAGGCTCTGGCTGGGCGCACGGCAGGGCTGAGCTCTTGCTCACGCTAAGCGCCGGGCCCCAAGCAGCGCGGAACACGCCCAGGGCCTCCACTAC